>ADNK01000455.1:0-49962 GCA_000320545.1 Bigelowiella natans CCMP2755 | reverse complement strand
GACGTGTGTGTGTGTGTGTGTGTGTGTGTGTGTGTGAATGTTCGTTGGTGTGTTCTTGCTGTTGTTTGGCTGATCCCTTCTTCAAATTCTCTCCCCCCCCCCCCGTCTCCCTCTCTCTCTCTCTCTCTCTCTCTCTCTCTTTCTCTTTCTCCTCTCTTTCCGTCCTCCCAACTCTAGTGGTGGTGATGATGATGATGATGATGATAATGACAATCTACATAATTTCCACAGACGCGGCTATGCGGCGCGTTCTTCATCGTCAGCACTTTGCGTGAGAAGGTATTTGCTCACTTACAGCAATGCAATCATGTGTGAATGAGCGTGGAGCAACCAACGCTTCCCTGAACAGAATCTTCGACGCGCATACGTGCATGCATGAGTATGCGTGTTCACCACAGGTTATTCAGTACAAATCGAGCAACCTGGAGGCAGGTGGGAAGTGAGGTTTCCGGAGGACATGATGAACTAAGATAGAATTCATGATGATTCGATGCTGCTGCTGATGATGATGATGACAGTCACGTATAAAATCTAACAATAAGTGATGTCCATCCAGCATCCCTAACAGAATCTTAATATTGAACTGTCTCGTGTGCAGTAGTAAACATGGAATCTGCTGTACAGCCACGAACGACAGCTTCGCATATCTAGATATTGCGCGCGGAACATGTGACGACATGTCTTCAATGACGTGCGCAATGCTCGCGCCATGATTGCAACAAGGATGCTGGAATGACCAAATGCTTAAAAAAAAGTCAATTGTCATCCTAATGTCTAGAATGTAGCTTTGCAAAGCTGGGCATGCTAGCATGATTGCACAAGTGTGCAAAGCTAGAAAGCGAGGCGATCCGTGGGGGCACATGCATGATAGACATCTTGTAATTTTACATTACATTGTGCGTTGTCTGTGATGCATATGAGATACATCCATTGTTTTAAACTTTTCGCGATTATCATCTTAGTGTAGCTATGCTTGCAAAGCCATGCATCACATGCATGATTACTAGATAAGTAGCTATTTCCTTGAAGTGCACCGTACCTAATAAGGTGTAGCACTTGACATTATGGCTGCGCTTTGTCATGGCAGATCGAAGTTCAGCAGATCGAGTGTCATTATGAAATCATTCCTATCTGCTATGCTAGCGCACGCACCATCCTAGTATCATCTAGATCACATCACAATTAAGTTCGTCTAGCAGTCTTAATGCGCGCGCTCGATCGCGGAAGGCCGACCACGCATGTCAATTTATTTGCATGGCATGCTAGCATGTGCTACTTCGGATAGGTAGCCGAACAGAACGCACACGATGCAGTGTATTACTGACACAATACCCTTCGAAAATATTCGCAATTGCTGCATTCATCATGCAAGGCGATGAACCGACCATAGCTAGCCCATTGTCCTATGATGATACTATCGCTTCATCACAGAGCCTGCTTCCAGTAATGCATCGATAGACCTACATGTGAAAATACGTAGTAGTAGTAGTAGTAGTAGTAGTAGTAGTTGAAGAAGAAGAATGCAGATGATTGCCAATTCACACGAGCATCGAGAACTCAACCCACATACATAGCTCGGGTTAGTGATTCATAGAACTACTACATTTCAACCGTGTGTCCTTGCGGAGCCAATCCTCCAGGATATCCACCGTATCCTCTCCAGGCTGCCGGCAGTACGCGACCATGCAAGCACAAATCATCATTCGTAGATTTAAGTAAACTTCAGTCTGCGATTTGCACGGCAACATGTTGTGTTTGGTGTGGTCACGGCACTAACAAACACCGATTGCGCTCTCGCCCCGCCCACCGCCACACGGAGGAAGGAGTACTCATCGGCATTCTCACTGGAATAATAATCTCGAATGGTGGAAGAGCACCTTCGATCGCCCTGGATGCCGCGTTGTGCCTGGGTTCCGAGAGAGAACAGGGGATATCGCCGGTATCTTCAGCTTGCGGTCTAACTCACCAATTTCCACCTGTAGGAAATGAAAATAAAAATCAAACAAATGAATGCAAAACGCACTAATACATGTACGGTACGAAGGATCAGTGTATCACATCACGACAGTCCTGTTCCCTGCATTTTCCATTTCGAGCCACGGCGCAAAGCCATGCAGCACGCACAGGAAACTATGTGCGCACTGGAGAATATCGTGGCGACTTTTTGCTGCTGCAGAGAAAGAAACGCGGTTGAGTGTGGAAGAAAGTTGCTCACTTACTTGTTCGAATTGATTCCTCGCTATGTAGTGCGGATCGTTCATCATGTCCTCTACCTTTACAATACATAAAAAGAATTGTGCATCGATGATTATCTACATCCTCCTCCTCCTCCTCCTCGTCGTCGTTATCACCATTAACATCGACATCGATATCGAATTCCAACATTACAATGTAAGTATTCCTATATATCTATTCATGTAGTCAATAGTGGGGGGCACTCACATTGTATATCAGCCCGCTTGGAATGCTAGCTCTACACGCATACAAACAAACATGAAGACAGACGGAGGGAGAGAGCGAGGGTTAGGAGGGGGGGAGGGGGTCGGACAAAGAGAGAGAAGTTGAAGTGAGGTATTGTTCTTCACACACTCTCGAATGAGAGAGAACACAAGGGCGCGCACTTGGCGTAATTACATGTGCATGGAACATCACCATCACCATCACCATCATCCTCACTTTGATAGTATCTCGAGCGTCGCATCGGTTGGTCTCTGTTTAACCCATTTTCCTTTCACAGCAACGCCATCGGTTATTATGCAACCACTCACAAAATCATGCGCGTATGCGTGTGTGTATACATTTGTGTGTGTGTGTGTGTGTGTGTGTGTGTGTGATAATATTCTTGAGAGAGAAGGTATATATATATATATATATATATATATATATACTTAGAAGAGAGGAAGAGTGAGAGAAGGGATAGCAGGAAGGAAGCGTATCTTTCTCATTTATAATTTCTTCCGCGACCATAACGGCACTAGCGCTCAATTACTTAGATACGGGGGGTCTTAGAATCATTATTGTTGTATTTTTGTTATCATCGATATTTTTGTTATCTTGCCAACACTCGCCAGCACCGACCGCCATCTACAACAGACCTATTGCTATGTCAATCTCGCCCTGTTTCTCCACGCGCTTTGCATTCGAGTCGTAACTCCTGTACGGTATACGATTCGATGAAATGCATCCAAGATTCACCGGCAGATTAGGAGGGTGAAGAAACCAGAGGGGGGGGGGGCGTCATCATCATCATCATCGTCATCATCATCATCGTCATCATCATCATCATCGTCATCATCATCATCATTCATATCCAGTGATTCGCCTTCCATCCACCGCTCCTCCCCCCCCCCCCCCCTCCATCGACTGACTGATAACGCTGCCTACCTACCTACCTACTTACTTACCGCAAACAGCTCTCCTTTTCGACCTAAGGACAGGGGATAATGGAAATATGATCTGATCATTCTCGCAGCCTTGCTCGGCGCGAGTAAAAACGCACAAAGCTGGCGATGCGGCGGCTTTTCGTAGGCGAGGAAGCAGTGCGGAACTAAAACGCCCCTGACTGACGACTACTACCTCCATTGTATCCAGTAGCCTTGAGTAGAGAGAATCTCCATTCGCCCCGATGATAATGTCTTTTCCGTCGCTTCCTCTACGGATAGGACTTCATTTAGCATGTGAAATGGAAGAGGAGGGAGAGGAGAAGGAGGAGGAGGAGGAGGAGGAGCAGCACGTGTGGCACTCGCTTCGCGCGTATTCTATGGGGCTGGCTGCTAGTAGTAGCGGTTATAGTAGTAGTAGTAGTTGTAGTAGTAGTAGTAGTACCGGTAGAGATTCGAGGGGACGATGCCGGTGAGGGTAGAACCTGGTGGTAGGTGGTGGTTGCGTTTTGCAGCAGCGATAACAACAACAACAACTACAACAACAATCCCAGCGAAGCAATAGCAACTACTGCGAGTAAGCATGCATGGCAGGAAGTCGGCATCGTGTCTTTGCGTATCTTGCACAGCTCCTACAACCAATTGATACCACCACCACCACCACCACCACTACCACTACCACTGATACTACTACTGCTGCTGCTGCTGCCGCTACTGTCATCCTTTTTCTTGCTACTACTACTACTACTACTACTACTACTACCAGAGCAGCCTCTCACGACTCCTGCGCCATCGAATTCAGACACCACGCCCTAGCACATAAATAATACATGATGAGCACACACACACACACACACACATATTATGTATATATGTATATAGTACTACGACTTACAAATTCTTGTAGTGTACTACAGCTTCTAGTATCACCTCGAGGAGGTTGAAGACGGATTCGTAAATAGCAACATCCACCACCTGGCCCTTACCGCACGAGGGCGATGATGATGATGATAATGATGATGACGACGACGATGACGATGCTGCCGCTGCTGCTGATGATGATGATAGGGAGGAGGATGGTGAGGATGATATGATGGAGATGATGATGATGATGATGATGGTGGTGGTGGTGATGGTGAGAAGCAGAATAGCTCAGCCTCCCTCCTCCTCCTCCTCCTCCTCCTCCTCCCTTCCAATGAGCAAACATTTATGCTCATTCGAGTGCCCTTCTACTACCATCTTCCTCCTTCCTCCAGCGTGCATTTTGATTCCCGTTTCTCGCTTGAAGAGCCAACAGAATGCCAATCACCGCCTTATTATATATATATATATATATATATATATATATATACACACATTTATATTTTCTTCCCAAATGCAACAACTAGAAATTATTGCTGTCCGAACAGTACGGCAGCAGCGTGGGCGGGTATGGCTGGCGGCATGTCGCACCTGCAGAGCGGCCATTGTATCCCCCTGATGAACCCGGCCAAGAGGAGGAAAGGGCATTGTCCAACGAGGGCCAGGAGAATCAAAGCAACACACCCCATCAAATCAATGATTTTTATGCATTTGGTGGTGAAGAGTGTAGATAAACTGACCATGCTGAGGTTTGGACGCACACTGGGGCGATCAGGGAATCCGTTCACATACCTGATATATCAGCATTTGCAGCGGTGAGAGAGAGGGAGAGAGAGAGAGAGGGAGGGAGAGAGGGAGAGAGTGTTCGTAGTCGTGGGAATAGCAGCAGTAGTAGTAATCATCATATGTGTTTCGCAATGTGTGAAAAGGCGTTTGCAGTGAACGAATACTCGTGCATCCATCCCGGTAGTGGTCATCATCATCATCATCATCATCACATGCATCATGCTTGCTTCTTCTTCGGGTTAGGGCACGACCGGAAACCGCCCACTGCCTCGCACACAGAGGCGAATCCTGGAAGCTTAGAGTAAGGCCCTGAAATCAAAGCATGCCAGTGTATCGTGATAATAATAATAGGGCGGTTGGCTTGTTATTCGCATCTTCTCCATTCATTCCTCTGTTTCTTCTTTTCCTTCTTCTTTCGATCTTTGCCTTTGCTGCTAGGGCCGTTCGTTCTTCTCATTCTCTTCCTTCCTCCTCGACTATTGTTTCGCGGTATAGTAGTGTGCTTATGCTACTACTTGCTAGCTATATACCTGTCTGGCCATAGCCGCTGATACGCGTGTAGATGAGCTCTTCGTTCAGCTTCTCGAGGTCCTGCGGACCGAGGCCCCATTCCTTTCAATAACAATCACGCGTGTATTGACATATGTGTAACACACATAAACATGTGGGTGCGTGTGTCGCACTTGTTTGCTGCCGATTCGACAAGAACATGACCCGATCGAGAAGAGCATGCAACACACACACACACACACACACACACACGCGCGCGCGCGCGCACTCACAGACGTAAGCAACGCACGCGCAATCCCAACCTCCTCTCACCTCCATTTTCCCTGGTTTGAAGTTCTCTATCAACACATCGGAAACGCCGGCCAGCTCCTGAAACGAGACAGACACGACGAATTAGAAGCGCACATCGCTGTGATGACGATCTCCCCATCTTGCAAAGAATTTTTTCATTTTCACTCGCAGCAGCCAACACACGCTTCTTCGACATATGTTGTCACGCAGCCACGGCAAGGGGGGGGGATACGATGAAGTAGCTCTCTGACTCCCTGTGCTACTACTAACAACCTTGATGACTTCTCGCCCTTGATCAGACTTCAGATCAACGCAAATGGACCTGGTGGATGGAGAATGGAAGCATAAGGACAACCACTTATTCTGCTCATCACTCACTCACACACTCACACACACACACGCGCACACGTTCTGGACACATAAATATCATGTTCTTTGTTCATTTTGCCGAATCGAAGCATGCTTATCGATGTGGAGCATATGAGAGAGCATGTGTGCGTGTTATATTATGCTTCATTCTTTTTTAAAAAGCTGCGTTTGGCTTTCGAGTGCAGCCTCTGGGTGAGGGAGAGAAAGCGCTGTCTCCACCGTTTATTCCGAGCATGCCCCCGCCACCAAAACGAGGTCCCTAGTACATACACAGGAGGAGAGAGTGCCGTAGGATGTGAGGGTGTGTGTGTGTGTGTGTGTGTGTGTATGAAAGATGTACGCCCCTCCAAAGAGCAACGTCGGTATCTATCCCTTCTTCTGACTGCCAGTGGCCATCTCTCTCTCTCTATCTCGCAAACGATCCTATTGTTTAAATCGCTACAGCTACCAGTTTCATCAAGCTGTCGCCAGCCTCGGATCGGATCGCCTCTCGGAGGTTCGACCTGCGAAGCACCATGCGTACAATAATGAATGATATCTGAGGCGAGATGGTAGAAATGACATTCTAAGGCAACTAGATTGGGTCTCAGAACATCATATCGCCCCACCTTAACAACATCGGCGCCAAAATATGCCAACACCGTGCCAGCCCACGGCCCAGCGATGAGCTACACAGCGGCAGCAACAGCAGTAGTGAGCGTCCAGAGAGTGGGGCGTATGATGATGATCGGAAAAGAGATCAATTATGTGTTTTGTCGCAATGAAAAGAATATCAGGCTCATTCCAAGTATCGGCTTCTCAAACATGAAACAAGGCATGAGTGAAAAGAGCAAGATCATAGGAAACTCTTATTGAAGTCATTATAATACTACACCGGCATCTTGAAACTGAATACCTGTCCCAGCTCCAGCACTCGAATGCCATCAAGAGGGCCGCGAGAAGAAGATGATACCTTAGATGCGGGAAACAACGTTTAAATATTCTGTTTACGTGTGCTTCGATATGTCTGTTGTAAGAAATTATTTCCACTTAAATAATGTGGCGCTGTACATCACACACACAAACACAAACACAAACACACACACACACACACACACACACACACACACACACACACACACACACACACACACACACACACACACAGTGCTATGTTGCATCTTCACGAGTTTGACCTGGGTGTTCGCCTTCTCCTCACTCGAAAATAATCTGGTGAGTGGAGGATTCAAAAGACGGCGAAGAGGGCGGAATCGAAATGGAGCAGCGACGACTCGATGCATGCTTCTCGTATATTTCTCCTACTAAATACCACCAGCATCGAGTATTCGTAAGCGCATTGGCTGCATACCAGCTCAGTTGATCTTTGTTCCCTTGGTCGCACCATGCAAATAGCATCACATGACATGGCAGTGGCTTACGCCACCACACCACACGAGATCGCAGAGAAAGAACCGAAAAACGAACGGAGTGGAGGGATGGAGAGCACCACCTTGTTGCCGCTTTTCCGCGGGGTAGGGTAGGGTATTATGGGTTCGAATGGGAGGAGCGGTTGGCTACCAGCTCCAAAATATTTATCGGAACTCAAATTACCAAAGAAATCCCCTCGAATCTCTACGAACGATATCCATATTTCCTTGTCGCTTCTTCAATTTCCAAGAACGGCATCGACTCGCTTGTCGCTCAGCTCTACTCCTTCCCCTGCGTTCATGTGACGATGAATCCAGCCTCCTCTTGGACGAAGGACGACGGTCAAAAGTTTGTCCGGGCTGCGAGGGTGCTGGGGAAGGCCTCACGTGCGGACCTCGAGCGGCTGGGGTTGCTGGGTGATGGAAGAGAGTTGTTGTTGAAGTCGTTGCTAGACATATCACGGGCTTTGGTGGAAGCCCCTACTGGCAAACGAGAAACGAAGACCGCGTTTTCTCGCCAGGATTTCTATGAGCTCGTGCGCGATGTGGTGAAGGTTCAAAATCCACAGGTGTCACAACAGACTGGGGAAATTGGTGAGGGTGCGCTCATGAGAAGCGTATGCCGTTGGTTTCACGACAGGGACATCAAATATATCGCCGATCCGAAGTGGGGCGTCTTTGCAGAGATCTGCTCTCACACAGCAGGGGCCTCTAATATGCCGGGTGTCCTTTTCAACGCTCACCTAGACAGCGTGAATCCCTCGGTGGGGAACGTTAGAATCGAAGGAGATTGGCTGAAGTACGACGGTGACGCTGGTCTAGATTGCAAGACTGGAGTGGCGATCATCCTGGGCGCCATTGAGCACTTGCGGACAAATTCAAAAGAGACCAAGATGCAGACATCATGCCCGTGGAACATCTGCGTGTACTTTTCGGTTGGGGAGGAGAGCGGCCAGAAAGGAGCCATGCGCTTTCCGATCCGCGACTTGCTCTGGGACGAAAAACTGCAAAGGGCAAAAGCGTGCTACTGCATCACAGTTGACAGAAAGACCAATGCACGAAACTGTCCCCGCGATAGAGATGGGAATGCACTACGGCACGTTGTAGGCAGATACAAAGGTGTTGATCTCATCGGAGATAGGATGAGAGATGTCATGTTGAAGCGCTTGGGTCACGCATTCTCGAGGGCAGGCATCCCTAGTACAGCAATCCCGGTAAAAGCCATTGAAAGTCCAAACAACGCAGACACGCTGGAGCTCAAAGCCAGATGGGATATCGAAGTTGTGTTTGACTTTTTATACAACAATTTGTGGGACTCCTGCAAAAAAGGTCCTCACAAGGTTCTTGATGAGAGTGTGATGGATTATATCGAGATTACGCGCAAAGTGCTAAGCATTGCTGACAGAATTCCTGCCGATGAGAGAGTCAGTGGGATGTACGAATCGCCGAGGAAGGATCGCTACGGTATGATGAAAGATATCCAAGATAAACTGTACTCTCTTGATGACTGGCAAAGCAAAGTTTTAAAAGGCACAGATATCCTGATGACTGGTCTCGAGTTTGCCGCGGTCAACCTTTCTTATGATTATTCGGAGGAAGGGGACCGTTGTAGTCTTCCTGAGTTAGATTCGACCGTCAAAGTCCTCCTTGGATTCTGTGAAAGTTACTTTGGAGATCGTCGTCAAGACCCCAAATTTTATACTTCGATAGTCAAAATGAGAAAACGCCGCGATCGATTTGCTTGAATGACGACCGCGCCAGTGCAATTATTGGCAGTGCAATTAAACGAAACCATGATGATATGTGTAGACATAGCAGGCAGTATGTATTCACGTTCTTACCATACGTACAGATGGCTGTGCGATGCGAACCATTTTTAATTATCACACAATTTCTTATAAAATGACAGGCAATGCATAAAGTTGGCTTGTTGAAGCTTGTTGCATAGCTCTGAGTCTACTATATATCAGCTGCGTCACACTGTGTAATCATGCTCAAATTGATCATGTGAGCATTTTTTGCACACCACACTAGCACACTGTCAAGCTGTGCAGCACAGTAGCCACGTGCACACCACATGTGTGCATTTATCACCATGCTTCTTGCAGTCATGTGCATGTGTGCGAGCATAAATGTGTAGTCGATGACAGAGCCATGGCTATGAAGGCTACATTTGCATGCGCGTGCGAACACGTGCATTTGCACACACACGCACGCATGCGATGAGCTGTGCCCACATGTGCATGCACGCATGTACATCTTGTTCTTTGACACATTGATATAGGCTAAGCACGTACAAAATGACTTGGAGGGTAGAGCTGCATTTCACGACGATTCAACGTTACGCTGGCTGACATGCCAATCTAGCCATGTGCACATCTAGACATCGCAGCCATCATGCGCCAGGAAAGAAAAAGCAAAAACAGACAGCACACTTGTTTGGCTGGGATAATCATAACACACAACACACACACACACACACACACACACACACACACACCTATATAGTATGAGATGCGTGTATCTGCTCATGATGAATTTTAAAAAATCATCGCTGGTTTCATTATTGACGAAGGCTGTCATCCCCGGCCATGCAATTTTGCTCGGCAGACAATACGGTAGACAGTGATTTGCATGTGCGTGCCTGCGATATTTATGAGGGCTAAATAACCTCGTCGTCTTAACTTCCATACCAAATGTCCGGATTGAAAGTGTTGGAGAAATCCCGATCGAAGGTCGAATAAACTGAGATCCATCACACAAGATTTAGTCCTATCAACCTCATGAAACACGATACACTTAACACACCTAAAAACGAGATCATGGCCGCCGCGACAACCCTGTGTATTGAGAATATCATGAGAAAAATAGATTTTTTATCGATGATGTTACAGCAACACATCACAAACAACCAAGCCCACTACAATCTCATCATCGCATGCTTGCTTTTTTTTACGTACACGGCAAGGATGAGAAGTGAAGCCTCTAAGAATGTGGAACCGAATGCCCACAAGACTCCCTTCAATCCTCCAGCTAAGAATAATTAAAGTACAATCGTATAAGTGATGGGGCTTGCACGATGAATTTTAATTAGAGATGTTATAATTCTGATCATTTCTACATGGAGGATCCTTAACGTCCGTCGAGAACCTCTTTGCAACCCTCAGCCAATTAGCAAATGGCCTCGCCACAGGTTCGCTGATGGGTTGTCGAGACCACGTTGACAGCACAGGTAGAATTTTAGATTCTGATGGGTGAATGTGGCGCACGTTGCCATGATAAAATACTTACTCTTCTCTTGGAGGGGGGGGCGGAGGCTCGGGTAGCCTCGGGTCAACTACGGCGGCTTTTTCTTCCCTTGTAACACCTTTAGCCTGCCTTGGCATGTTTGGTCCCGTTCTATCCTGCCTATCGCCATTTCCGAACTCTGCAAATAAATTAGCAGCCCTTTTTCTTCTCCTCCCCTCTCTTCTTCGCTGAGCTGGGCATGGAGCTCCCACGCTAGGAGGGAGGGCAATTCGCACCAAATGGTGCTGCTGGTAATATTGGTGGTACGGCAGTGAACTCCTTGGGCGATCAATCAGGGGAGAAGCAAAGAATGGTTGCTGCGCTTTCGTTGATACTCCAGCGCTGAGATAGTGCACCGCAGCCAGTAGCAGTGTCACTGAAAGAAGCTTTGAACTCGTCTTCGTCGAGATTTGCACCATTCCTTTCATAGCCGTAAGATAATTGAGAAGGGGGCTGGGATGAATGTTCAGGCTCTCTTCCAATGATGGGGAAACTTGTATCTTGCCGTGGATGCTCCTATTTCTTGATAAATCTGCTCAGGTATGGGTTCTCCAGTTGAGAACACTGCCAATGCAGTGCAAAAATGATGAAGGACGAGCAATGATGGTCCGAACTCAGAGAGCGCAGTCTACAGTTCCAGGCATCCCCCCACCCCTCTGTATCCGATCGATCGTCGGGTCGTCGGGTATTTCTGCGGTGCGGTGAGTGTTGAGACGCAATCCAAACGAAAAAAACTAGACCAAAAAATGTCCTCATAATATCCGGATCCCCTCCATATTACATCGCGCTCCGACAACAACCAGAACAACAAAGACGGATACGACCGAGCTGCGACAATACATAAAAGGCATGTCTCAGGGAAGAAAACCCCTTCGTTTTAGCTTAAAAAGGGAATCTAATTTGGTGAGATTCCGCATTAGATCGAAATTACACTTCCTGACCTCGGTCGCCCCCCCCCTGCGAAGAAGCGAGGAACTCCACGGTGCCCACGAGCAGCAACCACCGACTCGTTTACCACCGCTGAGTGTCTAAGGCATTCTGAATACCTCTCCTGCGCCCCCCTAGCGTCTGAGATGGACAGCAAGGCCAGAGAGAATGGATCAAGGTCAAGCGATGACGACGATCGTCGTTCGCGCAGAAGGTGGTGAATTCGTTCGATTAGATGAAATGCGCGTGGTGTTAAAGCCTAGCCTTTAAAGGAACAGCGGGAGAAGAGACCGCTCGGTGGATAGAAGCAGAGGAAGAAGAAGCAGGAGACGAAGGTGAATTCGCAACTGATGTCGTTCGAGAAGTTTGGTAATAAAAGGAACTCTGATGATTCAACAACAGGAGGAGAAGAAGATCTCCATCATCGTCATCATCTTCCGAATCCCCTCAACGTAAGAAGAAGTCAAAGAAAGAGAAGTCAAATTCCGGTAGATTGGGCTTCTCATCAGCGCCTCCTCCCCCTTCCTCTTCCACCTCTCCAACCGCGGGGACAACAACAACCGCCTTTCTTCCAAACACGGCTGCAGCTTTACGCCCCGGCGGTGTTCAAGAACAGAAAACGCAGCTATTAAAGTAATAATCTTTATCGTTAAGAGTTTTTGCTGTTGTTGTTGTTGTTGTTGTTGTGTGATTCATTATTTCTCACTGTCGAACATCCCCCCTCCCCACCACAACCATATCAAATACGGATCAGAGTGCTTCTCGTGCAGCAAACAGAGGTGACCAATCGACAAGTTACTAGAGCTTCCCGGTATGTGTGGAGGGAGGAGGCCTCCAACAAATAGCAATAACAACGTGGTTTTGACTGTTCTTCTGATATGGTTTGCGGCAGACGGCTATTCATCGGAAACTTACCCAGCGCACTGGGACTGACAGAAATACTTATCTTTAATTTCTTCACCGACGCATGCAACCAGGTCGGTGCCATTCATTTGAAACAACACACCCGAATCATCCCGTTTACTTAATCTAACCCGCGGAACATTATACCACCCAGGCTGGCATCGTTGCAGACGAGGTAATGATTCTTTCGCATCCCGCTGTGCCTGCTGCCGCCAACGATGCATCACATTCATGCCATACGCATTTATACCATATTGGGCTTTTTAACCACCGCTCACACAGAACCCCGTGCTTGGAGTGGAAATCCGGCCCAACAACAAATTTTGCTTCGTCGAATTCAGGTTGTCTTGTTGTTCCGCATGTCCGCCCCCTACCAAGAGGTCACACCCTCATCCATTCTGCAGATCGTACAAACTCGCAACGGAAGCCATGGAGAAGCTTCAGGTGACCCCGTGTCTGTGAGATTTGTATTCCCTGTAATCGGGCGACGAAAGACGAGGAGGAGGAAGGGGAGGAGGCAGAAGCTGATATGCTGCATGTGCGGCGCAATATGTGCGGGCATGAATGCAAGCGAATATGCTTATTGTGTGGGTGGGTGCTACATACAACACCACCTAACATGTTCTTTCTTTGATGGTGCTCTTCGGGGCGAGTTGGATGATAACATGACCTGCTGCTGATTAACTGCCTACTGCTGCCTCAGGGACTAGCACTTGCGGGAATTCAGCTCAAAATAAAGAGACCGAACGTGAGAGAATAAACCATTAATCGCCTCCTTTTCCGCCTTCTCGCTGAGCGACATTCATATTCATTCTTTCGAGATGTTGCTGATCGTGTTGTCTCTGTCGCGGTGCTACATCGTTTCCTTCGCAGGACTTCGGCCTGCCCCCCCCCCACCTGAAAGAGTTCGTCTGTAAGGGCCCCAAGCATCTCCTCCACCAGAAGAGGTATGGAACGCGTAGGAACATAATAGGCATATTTTTAAGTCCAAGCCTTCTGTGAGCCGCATAAATATAATATAATATATATATATATATATATATATATAACGTATATATGCATCTATCCTCAATAGAGCCGTCATATTCTATGATCACTTAACCCATAAACGCGTTCATCAACTGGGGGCTAGATCCATAGATATCATGTGATGAAAACAGCATTTCACGTTTTTGTGTGTGCGGGTGTGCGTGTGTGCATATACATATTCTTGTCGTAGGCCCGCAAATCCACCCCCCGTCCCCCAGGTATTAACAGTAGTACACGTGCTTAGTATCATTTCATGAAACATATTTGCTAAAGGTTTTTCCTTTCTTTTTCTCTATTTCTTTTTCTAGTTGAATGTGTTTGTGTGTGTGTGTGTGTGTGTGTGTGTGTGTGTGTTGATGTGTAGAATACTAAGACGAGAGAATAGTCTTGCTGTGATTGTGGTCGTTATTTACAAAAAGCCAATACCACAGAGTGTCGTGCAAAAGATTGCGGAGGCCAAACGGAGAGCGGCAGCAGCAACTGCTGCTGTACTTGCTATGAAAGGGGCGGGGGCACCCGAACAGAAGTCCACAGGTTGTAGCCTCACATCAAGTAGATATTATATAAAGCTTCGTTGTTGGGGGGGAAGCATATATTGTCCTATTTGCGCTTTTAGAGAACATTCCTTGGTTTTGCTGCTGCCTGTAAGCTGCACTACGCATGTAGATGCTTATTGATCGCTAATACTTGATGATGTCACAAATGATGATGTTACGATTTTTATATTATATGTACATATATATATATATATATATATATATATATATACATACTCCTGCAGAAAATGCTGCGGCGGCCAAAGAAGCATCTCCTATTCTCGTCCTGCTGAATATGATCAATCCCCATGATCTCGTGGAAGATGACGTACGTAGTCCCCCCCCCTTCAACAACCCCATCATCCTTAAAGAAGCAGCTATAGTCTTTTCTCGAAAACGTGTTCGTGAGCGTATGTGTTTTCGTGGATTTGTACAGACACGTAGTAATGACACACACACATACACGCACGCACGCACGCACGCACCTACAGTAGATATACTTCACTTTGAGATGAAACTTGCGTCCACTTATTCACGATTCCATTCGTGTATGGTCCCTCTCGCCCCATCACCACCACAGACATCGTTGCAAGATTGTCTTCTTCGTTTGCTGAGTAGTAGTGCATGTCCATGCAATAATAACAGGAGTACCAAGAGATTAGAAACGAGATCGGGGACGAGTGCAACAAATTCGGGCATCTCGTGGACGTAGTGATTCCAAGGTGGTTCGTTTGATTCTACCTGCACCGAGAAAGATGCGTACGTGGATGCAGCTAATTTTTGCCACTCACAATCATCATTATCTGAATTGTTTGCAGGGCGGGAGGACAGGATTTTGACGACGATGAGGTAAGAAGACACGAACGCTTAGATGTTATTTTTCCAGCAGAGTTTTGTGGTGTGGATGCCTTCTTCGTCCGGAGTATCATTCAATTATGTATGTTTCTGTGTGCGGATGACACCGGTTTTATGTTGCAATTGATCTGTGCGTCGTCAACCATGTGACTAAGATGTGTTTCTTATGTATCGTCTGGTAATGATGACGTTTATGCAGCATGTTTGAGAGTCTAATTCTCCTCCTCGTCTTCTCAGGACAATTCCGAGGATGAGGACGAAGGCGGCGTTCCTGGCCTGGGCAAAGTCTTTTTGCAGTACGCAACAAAGGTGCAGTGGTTTTCATTTGATGGTGGTAGATTGCTTGCACAGATTTGCGTTTGTCCTTCTCATATTAGGAGGATGCAGCAAGAGCCAGAGCAACATTGCATGGCAGAAGATTCTCTGAAAACCTGGTCGAAGCAAGATTCTTTCCAGAGGACCGTTTTTTAGCAAAGGACTATGGGTTTGAGGCATGAAGCAGGTAGATAATATATTATTATCCTTGCAAGGTGCTTGCACGGAGGAATCGCTTATTGGCTGTGGATAGATGATGATGATGATGATGATGATGATGATGACGGTGACAACAGTTTGTGCACTCAGAAAATCGGTCGTGTTGCCAAAAAGCCTAGCCATACACTAAACGTGCTCTTTGCGATGATCCAACTCCCTGACTCTCGATCCCGATCTTAATTAAAGTAACATACATACGAGGGTTCCAATCTTCCGATATGAACGGTGTCGTGTGTTGAGAAAGATGTATTGCGGAAAATTGAAGCTACAGTCGCGGGCAGTCATATTTGTCATATTTTATAAGGAATAGATCAATAACTACATTTACCCTAGCCAGCCTGCGTGGTGCTTGGCTGCACCAGTGGGCTGCGGCAACGCAACGCGCATATCCATCACTAGATTACCATAACAAGCATGTGTAATGTGTATCCATGCTACGAGAACGCTAGAACGTACAGAGCGCTTCGCCGAGTGCGCGGTGTACGACGGCCGTAGCGGTATAGAGACATGCTAGCATGCTATCAACAGTAGTACGTGGTCGATGTCTAGATGTATACCACATGCTGCATACACGCTAGTATAGGGACTAGCACTGCAGCACCCCAGCGATGTGCGCGCGTCAAGCCACTGCAGCACTGTCTATACCATCGTTATATCGTCGCACGTACGCCCAGTGACATGCCACGCAACGTACAGATGCACCACAGCTCACGCGCGCGGTAGCTAGTGCATTCAATTTTGACGGCATGGAACAGGTGGCCTCGACTGTGCTCACAATGCAAATTTACTAATCCGATATATATAACTTCACCGGTTCTCGCACCGATTTTTCGCATCTATCATCGCCGAAAATTAATCTGTTTTGAAATTTCGCTATTCACGACTTTTAGCAATTAATATTACTGCTATGCGCACCTTTTTAGATTCTGTACTTCTCCTATATTCTACTACACTTTTTTTCAATTTTACAGTTTTCAAGATCTAACCCATAGTTACTAAAATTTTCTACAAAGTCGCGGCCGGTCTCCAAGATGGAATCAAAGAAGCAAAAAACCCAACGATGAATCTGAACCAAACATGTACCCCATTAGTATCATTCAAAGCTGCTTTTTAAGTTAAAAGCAGGGAGAACCTTTCTACGCAAGCAATGTAACTCAAATTTTGCGGCTGATTGGTATTTGCCCCGCCTACATCGTCCTGAGTGATAGGATGTCAAAATTGTTATACGGGTGCATCGTTCACCTATAGCTCGCATATAATTCTACACTAGTGTACATTATTCTGCGGTATATTCGCGTTGATCGGATTGCCCCTATTCTGCGGGTTTCTGGAGATTCCTAAGATGTACCCGAAGAACCCAATGTGATACCTAAGATATTGCTCAAGCTTAGTGAAACCCGAGCAAAGGAAGCACGAGTGAAGAAACTGTACAAGTATGTGATAACAGCTGCGACACTGAGCATTATCAGCCGCGTCGAGTCTCCGTCTGAATAAGGATACTCTTAAGTCAGATTGTGCCCAACCAAAATATTTTGGGGGAAATTCACCTTGCCCGAATAA
The DNA here is from genome assembly GCA_000320545.1 of Bigelowiella natans CCMP2755. NCBI lineage: Eukaryota > Cercozoa > Chlorarachniophyceae > Bigelowiella > Bigelowiella natans. The sequence continues at coordinate 32,727 of ADNK01000455.1, read as the reverse complement.
AAATATAAGGACGAGGAGCTTTCCAACTAATTTCAGGTTTATGAAGCTTGCAAACCAGACCGGCCTCCGTGCCGGCGGTGGTTGTTCCACGGGCTGCTGGTCCTCGTCGTGCACTCTATTAATGTGATGATGATGGTGATGATGTTGGTTCTCGTTTTCGGGAGACGGGTTTAGGTTTGCTGAAGGGCCCAGGTTGACTGCTGTGGTACTAATTTGATGGAAGGGATTTGAAGATATTGTAGGAGCAGCGCAAGTTGGAAAGACGGGAATTGCCTGGACCTGCGTGTGAGTTTTAAGTTCCGCTTAAATATTCCATCCAAATATCCAAAATTAAAAAAGAAATTTTGAAGCAATAACTTTTTTGCATACCATTGACGGCAAACTTATGACGGGGGCAATATGAGAGTTGGCATATCCAGGACTGTTGTAGTGTGAGCTATTTAGAATCCCTCGGAGGGTGTCTCCTTTGACAATGAGATGAAGAACTAGTGGCTGGAACCCCTTTGTTACCACATTCAACTAGGTTAGCGTTTCTTGGGATAAGGGTGACTTTCCGTTATCTAGTTATGAATGAATTACCTCCAACGGGATAGATCCCAGATGGGAATCGTCCTTCAGTAGCCTCCCGTAATGCACAATTTGTTGATCATGAATGACCGGACGCGATTTGCACTCGTGACTCAGCATTTCTTTCAATCCTAGGACTGTCATGTCTTTCTTAACTTCCAACATGATATCCTCTGCCGGACCTTTAAATAATATCGACAAGTAGGATGAAAATTATTCCTCTAGATTCAAAATTTCCTTCCATAATGCATTTTCAGTTAGTTGGAGACGCACCGAATAGATTTTTGACGACAAGATTCACCATCGAACTGGACATCTTTCCCGAATAAATTTTCCTTGGAAGTGCAAGGGGAGGGTCACACGAGAAAGCTTCGCTACCGCTCTTTGACACAATTACAAATCCTCCACCTGTTTTTATGGTGCTGATGTGTAAATGGTTCGAAGACTGGAGCAAAGAGGAAGCCTTCCTCTCACAACGACAATAATTATCGTGTATTTGAACATAAAAATGCGCATGTTGTCGCAGTCTAATAATTCGAAAGGGTTATCCAGCTTGGCGAAATTTCTGTGTGAGTTCGCATGGGTTTCCTGGGTTTTAACGCGCTTTTTTAATTTACTCGCGGGCCGCTCCGAGTCTACTTTTCAAATCATAGGATATATCCTATATGCGACACGCTATCCTCCGCGTCTAGTTGGAAAATTCCTCGGCATCTGAGACCCGCAGAGTGCCATACAGTCTTGGGCCGAATTCGAACCCCCCCTCCCCTCCGGCACCAAAGAATGCATCAGTATCATATAATTAACGCGAGATCCCACTCGCAGAACAAGCAATACCTCTCGGGTAATCTTCACAACACAAAGAGAAACACGATATCGATTGCATCGAACATCTGCGGAAAGCAACACGCTAAATCTGGCGCACTTATTCTTTTCTGTTTGTGTTGTCGGATCTATTCAGGGCTGCTTATCGCGATGGGAGCAATTTTCAGCATCGCAGTTCTAGTGATGACATCGAATAGGCTTGGAGCGGGCGTAGGAAGAAGTGTAGTCTCACATGCTTCCACTCCTACCTACCTCTTCCCATCAATGACCTCACGAATTGGCTGCCAAAACCAATATTCTTCAAGGACCATATCCAGACTACAACGGCAGGTGATTCTACACTTAGGATAGTCATTACCAATCATCTAACATTTATTACACGGATCGCCCCGCAAAAAGAGTTGAACCACATGGGCGGTAGATCTGACGTAGTTTCGCCAAAACAACAGGTACCTCGTTGGCAGATCCGAGCGGAAGAAGAGGTGTCAGAGGGCGCCGTAGCGCCGTTGGAAAATTCAGTGGAAGAAGCATCAAGTGCGCTGGCTCTTGATCAGCTTGTCGTCGGAGATGTGTATAAGGTTCGTCATGCTCACGAACAAGCTTGAATTGGCTACAACGTGCTTTCGCAAGTGTGAGATGGTGTTCCCAATCTTTTTAGGGTCGCGTCAAAGGAGTCGTAAATTTTGGAGCATTCGTTGACATCGGAGCAGAGAAGGTAACCTCTTTTGTAACCTCTTGCGTTATTTGAATATTGTGTTGGAACTATGTTTCTAGTAATAGTTCTTAAAAAATATCGACCGATGATCCAACTCTCTATGTGTTTTTCAATTGGCACAACTGGTGTTAACCTTTGGTATCTTCGTTTTATATACTAGGATGGTTTGCTACACGTTTCCGATTTGGGAGAGGCTGGTTACATTCCTGATGCTTCGAAGTTCGTAAGCGTAGGCGATGAGATCGAAGTCAAGGTGGATTTACACACATACATACGTACATACTTCTACATGGCGTGTACTTGATCATTCTGATTATTTAAATAAACTAATCGAAAACAGATTAAGTCTGTTGACGCAACAAGTCAAAAACTGTCTCTTGAGGCGAACAAGGCCGCCAGGACGACTCTATCGGAGCTCCCCGTCGGCCAAACGATTGAGGGGAAAATTCGAAACGTCGCTAGTTTTGGGGCTTTTGTAGACATCGGTGCCGAGAAGGACGGTCTACTGCACATCTCACAAATGGAAGGATTCGTGGAAAACATTAACGATGTCCTGAAGGAAGGCGACTCGGTCACTGTAAGAATCTCTGGAGTTGATACCGAAAATGGCAAAATCACCCTCTCCCAGCGCGAAGAAGGGTAATAATGTTTTCGTAGCAAGACTATTTTTAAAACTGGTTTATTGTTATTGTTATTAATCAACACATCTTCCAACGGTTTTCAGATCTTCATCAGCACGCAAACCACGGCAGAAACAGGACATCACGAAGTACGCCGACATGAAGTTCGAAGACAAGATTAAGGGAGAAGTAGTCGGCATTGAACCATACGGAGCATTCATTCAACTCGAGGATGGAGTTCGCGGGCTTCTTCCTATTTCTTACATGGCTGAAGGCCGCATCGATCGCGTCGAAAGTGTGATGTCGATGGGGCAAACAATCGAGTGTGCTGTGCTGCAGGCGAATGTCAGAGATGGGAAACTTTCTCTCACACTTGTGGACCCCGCAACTGTTGCTGAGAAACCAAAGCGTGACGACCAAGGTAAATGACACTTTCGCAATAAGACGACAAAATGATTTATCGAATTAATTTGTTATTTTTTCCTTAGGTGGTCGTCCTGGTGGGCGTGGACAAGTTCTTACTTCGAGCAAGTTCTCAAAGTTAACAGCAACCCTGGCCGTGTGATTGCAACTGCTGCTCAGCCATACGATGAGGCTCCGTTTATGACTCAAATTGGAGGAGCTTTCGCTGCTGCAGGGATTGTTATGTCTGACAATGCTAAGGCTGTACTCAGAGAGCGTGTAAACACAGAGTTTGGAGCAAACTTCCAGGAAAGGGATGAACTTGAGAAGGCACTAGCTGCGAAGGAAAAAGAAGAAGCAATGGCAGCTGTAGCTGCAGCAGCAGAAGCAGAGGCAGCAGAGGCAGAGGCAACAGATGTAGCTGATGAAAACGAGGCTGCTGCCGCTGAAGAACCAGTTGCAGCTTAGAGGAATAATAATAATGCAAATGCATGATCGCAGCTGTAAATCTCAATGTAAATGTTGCTAAATATTCGTACAATTTACATACGCAACTTATAAATCACTAGATGTGCCTCCTGTTGTGGTGTGAAAGGTGCTATTTGTTATTTGTCATCCTCGAGAATCCGAATGCATTATTCCTGGACTCTAGTATTCATTTGCTTGGTGCATGAGTCACTACTAGACTACGATGAGCGCAACTACATATCTATGATATCTAGACTATGTCTGGCTAATGCATATGGGCGCACGCTATTTCTAGAATCAACTAGCACTTCCATCTAGGGCGGGCGTGTGACGCTATAGCAGCATGCATGCTACCGCATATAAGTACGAAGTACAGTAAAACAGTTTTGCATGGCGAGTGATGACATCTAGACATCGATCATGCACACATCTATTGAGACCAACAGATTCAACATTAGCGCTGTAGCCCCTGTATTGCTGCACAGCTACACAAGGATGACTATTGAGCAAATTTATAGTTGATTAATTACATCCGTCTTGTAGCTAGATCTAGAGATAGATGATGTGTCTGTGTGTATCGTACGTAGTACAGTGTTCAGTTGGAACATCGTGAGCGGCATCTACGTGCAGCGCAAGCTCTAGCACACGCACGGACGTAGCGCAGCACAGCGTACGACAGGAATATTTGATGCCTTCAATTTAAGATTTGTAGTAAAATAAGTTCTACTCATGAAAATAAGCTGTTCTGTACATCAGAGGCTTCATTACCTGCACATTGTCAATGAAAGTTGCATTAATGAAAGCGCTGCATTATTGGCTTTCAATAGCACCCCATAACCTAAAATTATCAATCTCGGTGTCGCTTCTTGCCTCTCATCGAAGAATCTCCAGAAGCGATCACATCCTTGGGTATTAATTCTGCAACTTTCTCTTGTCGAACCAAGAAAGCAAACAAAATTAATAGCAAGTCCTCCTCCCTCAATTTCATCGCAAGATAACTCTTCTGCAGAGAGTTCATCATGCCATAAAGCTTTCTGAGGCTGGTCAAATCTAAACTTGATCGATAGAACCGGAAGGATTTATCGGTAATGTTCTGTGAGGTTTTGCCAAAACTTGCAGTTGCGCAGGTTAGGAACCACAGCTGAACAAAAAATGCAGAGATTTTTGGCGGAGTGTTGAATTTCCAGCTAGACCTATGTTGTTTTTCAGTCGTTATGGCTTGTTCTCTCAACTCATTTTGTTGGCTTTCAAGGGTTTTGACTCGCTGCTCGAGCTCGTTGTTTCTATTGCTGAGCTCAGCTAAAATAGATTCCAATCGACGAGTCTGAACAATACAGACAAGGAGCAGATTTAAAAGAATGTAAGAGGCATTGTGGAAGGTTAGAATGTAAAGATAGGAAAATATAATTAGCTTTCATGCCCTACCTTCTCTTCCAATGCAGGATCTCCAATTTCATCCTCTACCTCCTCCTCCTCATCATCATCATCATCATCACTTGAGTAATCGTGTTCATAATCAGAATCGATAGCAGAGCAGTTTCCGGCATAAACCTTCTGTCTCTTCGGTGACTGTTCCTATTGTATCGTATCGAGACCAATCAATCAAGAAAAATCCGTACCATTTCGTATATCATGTCATCGCAACTCTACCATGTTTTTGTCCAGAGCTCCTGAAACTATGCCCATGTTATCATTCGCAGGGCTGGTCATCGCTAAGTAGCTTCGGAATATAGCCTTTGTGTCCTCCTCCTCACACTCATTGGCCATGGCTGACCGCGGTAAGGCCACGTTTGAATTTTGGGTACTCCCACTTTGTACACGTCGGCAGCCCACCAGATCGTTACCAGATATCTCAAATCCCATAAGCGACAACATATTGATAATTATATATAGGGAAAACCACAGAAATTCACGTATCCGTACCATTTTACTCCAACCGTTGTGTCTTAAAATGCCCAATCGTGTGGAACTGCTGACGTGTTTTGATCAAAAAAAGCGCGAGGGGGCATCGATCTGCAGTCTTTGGAAATTTCACTGACATTTGCATTGTCTCGATACAAAATACCGAATCGTTTGGCGAGTTTAGTGTCAGGACTGCCAGACTGCCAGGACGTAGAATAGGGGAAATTACCTTTTCTGGACCGGTGCTCTTCTTGGCGTAGTTTGAACTTTTAGAAACAAGTGAGATTCCTGACCTGCGACATCATTTTATTTCTATGATTATTAACATCAGTCTGAGAGGCGAGCAACCCCTGCTTGTCCCAAGGCCCCGGGCACATAAAGATCATCATCATAAGGGATCTGCTCGTAGTTGCTCATCAGTAGGGTGGGCTACGATCGTAGTAAATCGATTCCAAACAATAGAAGATACTTTGGTGGGTGATGCTGGCACAGGCTCTGGGGCGCAGGTGGAAGCACCGTGTCTGCAGGTGCCTGCAAACAATCGAACGATTGGAAAACCTGTTTTGTAGTGTGAATACTACAACCGTCGCCACTAGCCACAATTGCCGAACTCAGTGCCTTTTTTTGTGGTCACTTCTCTATGCGTCGAGACTCACTTAAAAGGAGGAAGATATTGTAAGTCTGATTATGATTTGGTGTATTGTAGGCGATGGATATCGTCGTTCTATCCTCCTGTCCTGTTCCTGCAAACCCATGCTACTGCCATCGCCACTGATATCATTCCTCGCCCACCAATGCGCCAGCTCCATCATTCCCTCCCCTCTTCAAGGAGAGATGTCGCAAATGTCACGTTCCATCTTCCTCCTCGCAAACGATGGAGCACCGGATACACTCATGCTCGCAACAAATCCACGGTTGTTCCACTCACAGATAGCTCTCGGTTTTTGGTGGGGTGTCCATACTGTTGTTCCGAGTGATGTGTATTTAATCGCTGTAGAGAGTCAAATGTTGTCCTTTCACTGGTATTTATTACGTGATAAAATAACCCAACGATTCTCGCTTTTGAAGGCATAGTTTCCTCACCTGAATAAAGAGGCTTATTTTGCAGTTAGTGTCTGATGCTACCGGCAAGAAGGGATGGGATGAGAACGCTAGGGAGCTAAAAAAACATCTTCGCGAGCGGTTCATGGGAAATGCTAGTGAGCTTAACAAATGCCTTCGAAGGATCGGTTCTTGCAATAATTTTGAGCACACTAACCACCGACACATACTATTTCATGCAAATATTCATGCGCGTCTCTGCACAGGAGAACTACCAGAGGAGTCGCTTCAGGCTCTTTTCCGGAGTCTAGCAGAGAGCGGATCACTGGTAGAGCTTATTTCTATGCGCCAGGCACTAAAGAAGCGCGCATTTCTCAAATCGGTGAGTTAGTCGTTGTCCGTTAAATACAAAAATGATGAGTGCAAACGAAGATAAAGAAGGTGCCCTGATGGAGTTAACCAAGCTTTGATACAATATAAGTGCCAACGCTTGTAACTTCTCCGTCTATTTCCATCGTTCGATAGAAATGATGAGGTTGCTATTCCCGATTTTAATGCGAGTTGAAAGAACGCAGTGCTGTGCTTTGTGGCATGAACTGTGTGCATTATTTTCAGCTTCTGCTGCTGTTGCTGCGTTAGTGAGTGAGTGAGTGAGTGTGTGTGTGTGTGTGTGTGCGGATGCACTGAAAGATCACCTCCTCTCACCTTCCCATGCACCGAGCAGCTACTGAAGGAAGAAAGATCACAGTCGGAAAAGGAGCTGAAATCACTGTTCCATCGCTTGGGTAATGAGCTCTTAGCCTCGTTCCAACTGCTGTTCAATGAGCACACACTTACGATAAAGAGAGTCCCTCCTCTAGTGTATAAGAAAAGGCAGATTCATAGAATAATCGAGGAAACAGAAAGGGTTCACCCTATCACTTTTCAACGCCCACTGAAACACAGGTATGCGTGTACATCTCCGAAACAAATTACGACCGGATTGAGATCCCCGATTTGCTACATGCATGCATTGCCAACATTGTCGTTTCACATCCAAAATGTTCTTTATCTCAGGGTCCAGGATGGCTCGCACCGAAGAATATATGGACTTTATCACCCCAAAGCGCATCAAGACTACATAATTTCATTCGTTAGCGTTGCGCTGTGCAACGACATACCCGCCAACATTGAAGAAATACTAGGAAATGAGAGGCAGGAAGAGGGCGCCTCAAGCCATTGCATCTTTTACTCGATATCTTCTATTCGGGATGGCCTATCAGGCGTGTCGGTGGGCAAGATCTTGCTGGCTAAGGTGATGGCGCAGCTCCACTCAGAGTTGCCACAAGCTACGACATTCGCTACCCTCTCCCCCATCCCCTCATTCAAAAAATGGCTCAGAGAAGAGGTAAAAGGCGACAATAAGCATGGCTCCATCAGCATCAGTGAAATCGCTACAAAGTCGGAGTGTGAACAGCTCTCTCTGGCATTGAAGCCTGAGGACAAGCAGAAGGGACTCGATGCGGCTTTCCACAAACTGATCAGCCCAAGCCATTCTGTCTGGGTGAGAGACAACACCCGAAGGCGGAACAAGAAGCTGCGCGAAGCTATGCAGCCAATCCTCCTCCGGCTCCTTGCGCGTTACCTGCTCACTGCCAAGAAACCTGAAAACACGACAAAAATGTTGGACAAAGTCGGCAACTTCCATGTTGGAAATGGTGCTGAGGTGCATCGCATCGTATGCTTTGCAAACACGTCGGATAAGGCTATGAATGAAAGCTTGGGGTGCATGGTAAGCTACAGATACAACACCGATGCTCGAGTTCGGGAGTCGAATGTACAGGAGTATCACAAAAATGGGAGGGTTGTCGCCAGTGACACGGTCATTGCCTCCTTGAATAAAGGTACTGATGAAAACGGAAGTGGTGATGATGTAGGAGAAGACTTTTGGTGGCAGCAGCAGCAGCAGCTCCCCGTGTCAAAATTATGAACAAATAATAATCGTCTTGGAATCTTCTTTTGTTGGCTAGCCATACTTAAGGTTATTGCTAGTTGACGCTGAAGGAAACACGAAGTGAAGCGGCTAGCTGCACTAGTCACATGCTAGCATGTTGCATGCATTTGCAGGTACGTTGACATGTCCTCGCCATGCAGGTCTACGAAGCCCAGAAAAACAATCATGGGCATAACAGCTTGAGTCATGCTGTGGCCTTGCTTTGTAGGAGAGCGTTACAGCTAGCTGTGCATGCCAATCAATGCAACATGCAACGCAATGATGAACACTGCACACCGTTTGCGGAATGCTGAAACGAGAGCACAATTTCACAACATTTCATGCATTGTTGGCATTGCATTGTCACACATTTCAACAATTTTGCCTCACGGCGCGCAGGCGTGAACATGCATGGCAGCACATGTTGTTGAAGCACGCGTGCGGAGTGCACTTCTAGACTTGCTACATTCAACTACATGCGCGATGTACACCGCAGCGTGCACTGCAGGGCATTCAATGTGCATGACAGACCTCTGTGTAGAAATCATTAGCACTTCACGACAATCACTAGCAGTCCAGAGAAACTTGATCGTTTTGCCTGACTGACCGGTTCCAGAAAACTAAAGCGCGCAAAATTAAAGTGCAAACCCCACAATTTTGCACAATTTCGCGTGTACAACCTAGTGCAAGCTTGACGATGAACCTCATACGTTTGATTCATGCGACATGACCTTTCGAATCCCACAGCGAACAAAGGGCCTCTTCGTCATCAAAACTACTAATTTTGGCGGGATGCAGCTTGAAGTACCATGTTCATCACAAAACCAAAACGAACGAACAAACAACCATGGTGGGAGAGCCTATGGCCTTCGCCGCCGCTTTCCTCTCCTTTTTTAAGAGTTTCTGTGTTGCGGTGGAGGCGGCCATATGCTGTAAGCAGCTTTCAATCCATTTTCCGCAGAAGGTGAAGCGGAATGTGCAACGGTAGGGTTGGCATGTCATGTTGTTCATTGCAAAAATCAATTCCCACCATTCTAAGTGACATACTACAGCAGACGGTGAATTGGATATTCTATTTTTACAGAGCGATTGTAGTGGCATCTCCCTTTGGATTGACAGCCGTTTTTGGCCGGAGAGCGCCTCTTACTGTTCCATGGCAATGCTACCTGTTATGCTGGAGCGTCTATCTGGTTATAACGCTTGATACTGTGGTTTTTACTCAAAGATGCTCACTGAAATATCATTCAGATTGCTCTAGGTTGCATAGGAATCTACATCGTTGAAGCTGTCGTGGTAGTTCATGTGTAATGTTACCAGCTTGACCATACGTTCATTGCAGTGGTGATTCTTAGATGAGTAGCTACAGAGGATTCAATCGCCATCCTCCTTCATACTTGCGTAAGCTTTTTATTGCGATGTACGGGATATTTTTAAGGTCATCTTCGATGAACTACTTTGAAAAACAGAGTTCAACTGATCATGAATGTCTACACACAGTGCAAACATGGCTTCAATAATTGCAGTGCTCATTCTCGATGAGGTGAGATGGATTTTGAAATCTGAGTACATTGGATAAACTTTTTTGTATCATGAAATTGTAGTTATATCAAATCTCATGGCGATGGTACGGAACTGCGATTATTTGCCTCACCTTGGGCTCCAGTGCAGTGCACACTTTCGTTTCTCTTTATAGAAAACTTATGAGAAATCATCACGAACTCTTTCATAAAGAGTCAACATCGCAGAAAGAAGGCCGTGGAAGCAGGCAGAGTCGGCAAAGTCGAGCGGCAAGTCGAGAGAGTCATCATCCAGAATCTCAAGAGATGGATCAACGGCGACGAAATTCCTCCCGTCCCCCTCGTATGATAATGATAGTAGATACTCGTAATGAGTCACAAAAGCTCAGTAGTGTCATAGTGGAGAAAGGTGTTTCTGAGACAAGAGCTATGCCTGGTTTCCTATCATCGTCGGTAAAAGATGGCGATAATTTTACGAGAACGAAATCCCTCGAAATAAGGAAGACAGAAGGCAGCATTTTGTTGACTGAGGCGGTACTTGAGGAATCTTCGACGCAAATGAAAGTCAGTACTGCAACTAGACCTTATATTGATGCCAGAACATCCGATCTCGCAGTTGTGCAGGAAAAAGAAAGGAATGCAGTTGAATGTCAGAGGAAAGAGTATACTCCCACCACTGATGAGATGAAAAGCACAAAGACAATAACCCCAACCCCTCAACATGTAACCCCTACTCATAGTGCGACTCATAGAAAAACCCTATGCTCGAGATCACGAAGTCCAGAAAGTCATCCCCATAAAAGCAAGCAACCCCATCAGTCAATGTCAGTGGTAGCAGAGAAGAAATCAAAACGGACCACTGATCGGCTGAAAAACATAAGTATCGCAGGCATGATAATTACAATTGCTGGAACCACAGCTGCTTTTTTTGCAGCAATTTTCGCTAATCTCCGTGGAGGGAGATACAGTGAAAATCATAACAACTCTTTGGAAAGAACCACAGCACTCGATGAGTTAGGGGAAATCATTCTGATTTCTCTTGCAGGTTACTACATATATTATGCTTGGACACCTCTGAGCTCTAAGGTCCCTGCCTGAAGCCTAATAGAACAGTTGATCTCATGGGAAAAACAAGCTTAAATGCAACAGTAAATTAGTCCCTACAGAGAAGCTGTTAGAATTGCTGGGGTACAAACTTGCCTTCCTTTGAATCAATGGCATTGATTGATAGTTAAAGTTTTATTAGTCTAGCCAGCTAGCTAGACGACGCGTGCTTAATGCTGCTAAAATGGGCATTTGAGACATGTGACGCAACAAGTTGATGTCTAGATGAACCTTTCGTCCCGATGCAATCTAGACACGGCATCCGCGCATAATAGCAATGGTTTTTGCTAGTACGTCAAGACGTATGCTTTTAGACTTGCACGCGTGGTCTCATCAAAAACGTCGAGGATGCCACCGTGCCACCAGAACCAACACAACCGTGACATTGCATGCTAGCATGCAAGCAGGCATCTAGACTAGCTAGCTAGCTAGCTAGTAGATCAAGTCAAATCTACAAGCTCAGAACTCTAGAACTATCTAGCTATGTGAAATGTTTTTCATGCAAGCATCAAAAATCGCAATGAAAGCAGCACTGCAGATCTAGGTTTTGTCGATGAGAGAGAAAATGAGAGCTAGAGGGACATGGACGCATCTGAACACATTTGGAAGGAGAGAAAATCTTGTTTTTTGCTGCAGGAATGACATGATGCGTGCAACTAAAATTGAACGCCATCAAGTTTCCCGGTAATGGACATGTAAACGCGAGTTCATTTACCATAGACATAATACATGTAGCCACAGTTAAGCATTATAGCAATATAGTTATTCACGTCTCGACTAACACTGTATTCTGAGTTTTCTTCATTGTCGTCAGCACTATATTTGCCGCCATCGTTGAGCTGACTCCAACCAATGGCTCCGACGAAAATTACAATTGCTGGTACAACAATAATGGTAATGAGTTTTATGATTTTGATTTTTCGAAGCACTTTCCTTTCCAATACTTCCCTAGGATCAAGTTTTGTAAACTCTGCTCCCTCCCCATTAACAGTAGGGTAGGTGGATGGTTGGTTTGAATTAGGAGAATGTGCTGCTTTCTGAGTCTCTGATCGTGATTTTCTTCTAGTCTTTATTGGAGTACCGGGCTTGGAGAAGGAATTTGCCTTGGAGTGAGAATGGCGCCACAGCCCCCTCTCTAATTCTACTTTCGTAGGTTTCGGTTGGTCACCAAATTTATCTTTAGTTGATGGTGCTGATGCGATGAGATGGATCATTGAGCTTTTCATTTCGGAGGATGGTTTGGAAATCTTCGTTTCTTTTTCCTTCTCTAGATACGTAGATGGTCCTGATTCTAAATCAAATTCTCCAGCAGTGTGCCTGTTCCCTTTGGATTTTGGTGTGTTCTTAAAAGAATACCGGGTTTTAGGTTTGGAATTCATTGAATCCGCTGTATTTAAGGCTACCCTGGATTTGAAAATAAGTTTTTGAAGAGATGTTGCAGCGTATAATAAATAGCAACCAGCAAACAGTGCTGTCATTACAATCGAAAAATGACGGAGGGAGTTAAATGCCACTCTATTGGTCGCGAGAACGGCTACGATAGCAAGAATTGTCAACATGAAAACCAGCATCATTCCTGTAAAATTTAGTCAGCAAAGTAACGGCATTGAATTTTTTTTAGTTGTAGTTCCACTTTCTTCAATGACAAAGATTTAAAGTACCCAGGCTGATGATGAGGGGACCGAAGCGAGGAGTGTCCGATGAACGACCGATCGATTGAAAATAGGCGTTTGATAGGATCTTACACATGTAGAGCGACATCTCCGCAAGAGTCAGCTTAAGTTCGCACAAATAAAAACAAAGTCAATCTACTGATGAAAATTTATGGGTGATGAGAATTTATGTCCTGACCACAAGTGCAGAGTTCAAAATCAGATAAGCTTGCCACCCGAATCGCGCGGGCGAGTGTGCACCCTTGTGAAACAATTACGTAGGTTCGTTAATCATCACATAGCCTTGTTCACTTTTGCATATTTGACATATGACCACGTGAAAAACCGTCATGAGCAGCCAAGTCAGGGTGACGCCAATTCTGGCACGCAAAAGTACGATGTTTCCCTGCCTCTCGCTTAGAAGATTAATGGAGTAGGAGAACACCGCAAAGGAGAACACAGTCTTGACACCATCAGAAACTGCCCATGCCAAAACGAAACCCATTTTTCTCCAACTGGTGCTTTTGGATTCTCTCTCTCTCTCTCTCTCTCTCTCTCTCTCTCTGTTCTTCGTTTCTTCGGTGGGGGTAGCAGCCTCTTTTTGAGCACCGAAGGCGCGCTGTGGACGGATTACGGTGAAATATCCCAAAATAACAAGCGGAGCTTGGAGACACGCCTCAGCTCTAGACCTACACCCACTTTTGCTATTGCACGTGCGTTCTAAAAATAGGCGGTGATCGATGATGGGCGGTACATTGCGATGATGCCGAATGTAGGACGTTTTTGTTCATCGCCATTCTCGTTTTGGCCTCCGTTTTCGGCCCTTTGACTGGTCCAGATTATCCTCCTGCTACGTGCGACACGGTTTCGACGCACGTCTGGATTTAGGTGAAAAGACCGATTATCATCCTGTGCTTTTCAGCTGGGAGCTGCCTTCGGTCACCAGATATTGTTCATTCCCTCGACTTGCTCTTTGCTTTGGGCTGGTGGTCATGGCAGATGCAGGAGGACACTACGATTACAAAGAAAGAAAGCACGGAGATCTCGGGTTGTACAGCGTGCTCGGGTCTCTTCACCACTAAATAGTTTTCATTGCCTTTGTAATTAATGTTTACGTACGACGTCTACACGGGCTAAACGTTGTGCTAACCATGTGTGTTGGCATCATGCAGCAAATTACGATCAACTTGTGTGAAGTTTATATCATGTTTATTTGTATTTATGATTTTTAAGGTTTATTATCTTGCTTAGACCACGTGTTCACTTATATTCATGTTAGTATTGTGCACATTGGTCAGGCTCGATGACGTGTTCGCAACTAGAACTGAAATTCGTAATGCTGCAAAGAGGATGCTAGTTTACCACGATGACTTGGTCGTCCGCAAATTCAACGAACGGGTTCAGTATTTTAGTTCAGGCCGTTTCTACTTTTTATTTTGAGATAAAATATCCTGATAGGAAAAAATGGAAGAGAAAGAGACCCATTTCAGAGAACTTCACACTCAATTAAAAAGCAGAGAAGAAGCAGATCCAGCACTCCTTCGACAGTTCTCTGAACTAGGCGTTGAGTTAGAAAGATTGAATAAGGAACGGGACACTTTACGTGCAGAAGCAAAGAAGAAATGGAACAATGTGTGTGAGGCAAAGGAGATTCTCCTTGACAGAGTCAAAAGAAAAATATATGACATGGAGAACTTTCCAAACAAGCAGGATCGTTCTGTTGCTCGAGAAGAGCTCACCTTAATGTACCAAAATCAAGCAAATATGTCCTGCGAAAATATGCGCGAGCAGGTTGCAAAGATACTTAAACAGGAGGGTGAGGATGGGCTTATTATACTCGAGGCAAGATATGGAGATCTTATGCACACGATGGCAGAGAGACCAGGTGCCTACATTGATGTTCGAATACCTCTCCAAGCCATGGTTGGACAAGTTGAGCGCAGTGTCTTAGACTACTCGCCACCCAGTTCCAGAAATTCCTATTCCCTTTTGAAAGGGTTTTATAATCCACTGTGCGTAGGAGGAGATAGAAAAATTGACGATGAAGACATGTTCCTGGAGATTGTCTACAAGTATAGGGCTAGGCTTCATGTTGCTGAATTTTACGATGGCGATCCTTTTGTATTACCAAGGAAAGAGCATCTCTGCGAAAAACATGAAACAATCAATGACCTTGGGTGGCGAGTACAAGAAAGGAAGCGATGCCGAAGAGAAACTGTAAAAACTAGCCTATCAGTGTTAGTTGGTATAGTTGGGTTAGGAGGCATCTTTTGGTGGTGCTTCGGACGATTTACAAAATCAAAGGAGGTTTCCAAGCCTTCCCAACATGTTTATTACAAAATGTCTTGAACGGTTTTCATCGCAAGATGATTTAGGACGGCAGATTAAAAATAGTACATGCGATCGGATCGGCGATGAAGACATGCGCGAATCAAAGAATCACACAGAACATCCATTGTGGTTCGGTGTTTTGCTCATCTGTGCACATTCAGACCTAGCTAGCTAGAGACATCCACGCACAGAGACATGCAGTACGCACATGGCTAGGTCCAGAGATGCAGCAAACTCTGCCGAAGGTGCGTGATGATGAGCTGCAATGTCGTCACACACATCTCAAGATCTCTAGATCTAGACATCGCACGTGTCAGCGTGTAGAGCTAGCTAGAATGCGCACGCCTCATTTGCATGGACAATGCTAGAATGTGATGGTGTGCTAGCGTGCACTAGTGCAATGTGTGCGCGTGTTTGTTTGCGAGTGAAGGGTCACATCACTAGCAGGACAACAACAACAACAACTAGTCTAGAGCTTAGCTAGCGCTCTAGCTAACTAGAGCTGTCAAAGAATCGCTCTCGACATGCTAGCATGCTGCATGCACAGCTAGCTAGCTAGACAGCTAGACAGTGCACTTGAGCAGTCGCAGCATCGCTAAATCTAGAGATCGCACACACCGTCAAATGACGTCTAGACGTGCTAGCGTGTTTGTGCGTCATGATCTAGCTAGCTAGTCTAATCTAGCTTGCTAGCTAGTAGTGATTGTTGGCTTTCATTTGGGATGCCTAACACGTTTTGTTGCAAAATTAGCAATGACTAGAATGTCAACATGCATCCATGATGCTAGCTTGGTCTCTCTGCTGTGCAAATTTGAGGAGAGCTAGAGAGGTTGCCAGCATCATTCTGCATCAACATTGAGGAGCAAAATGCTAGAATGCTTGGCGGTGTTTTTGGATGCATCAGCTCATCTCATGTTTCACTAGCTCATGCGCGCTGAACAGTGTAATCAGATGACCAGCAATGAAAACCACAAGTAACATTTGCGACACATCTGTGGACATTGTTTTCGTGGGACACGATTGGAATCAAGTTAATTGAAAACACAGACATGTTTTAGAGCACCTATCGAGTTACAACTCACAGGAAACACAATGTTTGTGAAGCCAGGAAAAATTAAAACTCAAAATCGTGGACAAAATATTAATATCAGTATGCCTTCTGACTGTGGAATACAAAATGTATATCATTCTCGACATGGGAGGCAAAACTATACGTCCTCTCCAGCTAGCAAATTTCGAATCTGCAAAAATATGGATTAAGTTATTCTAATGCAATCCCATGGTACAGATTAGTTAATCCTTATTTAATGTAAACAGATAATCTACCTCGGGTTTCACAATGAAGCGTCGATGAGAATCTCTTTCCATCAAGTAATAAACCTTTTATTATTTACTTTTATCGTAATAACAAATTATTTAAGATGGAGAGTACCCTTTGCTTGGCTTGGTCAAAGACACCCATCAACTGAACAAGATAAATACAAGAATAAAATCTTCAGTGTTAGATTCTAAATAAGGTTTACTCTCAACACCGTTTCAATTTCTTCTCGGATATCATCATCGATCTGTTCCAAAATAGTGCACACTTAATTTCGTTAACTAATATATGCGTGTCTGTGCCTAAGTACCCATCCTGATTTTTTTTCATCGTTGCTACGTTTTTTGGAACTCATTACTGCTAATGTCAAATCAAAATTAGATGATCAAACGATTGAAGAAAGAATCGTTTCTTACACAGCTTTTTCTGATCTGAATCAGAAGTCCTACTAATTACTTGGTGGGATTTTAAATATTTATTTCCTTCTGATGACCCTGATTTGTACACGTGAATATATTATCGTGTCAACAATGCAATATTTGCTAGGCTTACGATTAAGGTCCCGAGTATTCTGCAAGGCCTAACAAATCATCACCAGACGTTGAAATTGTTGCATGTTTCTCTTTATACTTGATACCTCGATAAAATCCCTGTTCTCTTTACTTAGAAGTTTTTTCGCACGAGCGGCGAAATTCTTTCCCTTTTTATCTAGGGAGACAAATTGACCTCTATGAACAATAGAATACATAATATTCCACACTACAAATGTTTACCGTGGAACATTAATTGTGGAGTTCCCGGTCTTCTGCTAGATATTTGAGACGTCTTCTGGAAAGTGGTACTGCTCATATTCCGCATGGAGGTGTCTGGTCCAGGGGAGGCAACTACGGAATGGATCATGTATGATTTCAGGTTGCATGTTGCAATCGAATTCTAATTTTCCTACCTCTGATATCGTCCCTACTGGTTCTGTTTACGTGTGGAATCTATATCAGCTTGTTTCGATTAGAAATAGCATGCCGATTATTTGGTTTTACCCTCGAATCTCACTGGCAGTTGGGGTTCCTTTGCCTGAACCATATCAATCACACGTATTACTACCGTCACGAAGAAAGTATAAGAATCTACGATACCTAGCTCAGAGTCCATACGTAGACCTACGATAACAAGTTCATATGAGACAGATGATTTCATTTTTAAAAAGAACATACCACTATCTAATGGCGCATTCCTTGGAGTTGCACCTCGACTCGCCCCCTTGAGATGCACAGAAACAATTGCAGAAAACTATGTTTAACTTGTTTAACCCGTACTTGTCGAGGTTTGACCTGGCTTAAGGTGGGGCTTACTTGACCAATCGGATTCTAGAAGATATAAAGAAATGTCAGAAATGGTAGGATGATATTATGTAACGTATTGATCACGGTAAAGTTACTACAAATTCTTGAGGAGCCTCGCCTGATTGTTTGAGAATTTGAATTTGAAAGATTCAGTTGTGTTGGGAAAACGTAATACCATGGAATGTTTTTGCTCGGCCCCTACTATCATCATCAGCTGGAGCCACCTTAAAATGATATATATTTTGGGTCCCTATATTAATCTTCTTCGGATAATGATTGTTACCACCATAGCCGCCCTTTCTTCATCAGCGGTTGCACTTTATGGAAAAAACCATTTTTCATTGTGTGGGTACGATTTTGGGAGGTTGGCTCACCTCCGAGATAAGGCCGAGACATGGGTCATGCCATAGAATTGGATTCTGTATTTGTTTTTGGCACTTAGATTTTAGAATTATATCAATCTTATAAATTTAACCTTAAATCTTCGAAACAAGATGCTGAGAAATAGTCTTCCAGCTCCGAAAGAACGTCGGCAGGAATATTAACCTACATGAAATATGCGTTTGTTTAAAGTCTCTAAAATTTTATGTAAAAATGAATCACCTGAGAAACTGCATTATCTCTTATAAAATGGAAATATATCCTGAAGGTTGCTTTCTGTGCCCGCTTCAATAAGGCCTTTTCGTTACACAATATGCGCAATTAAAGATGTAAATGTACCAATATGTGTATTATTTTTTACATTTGCGCTTTCTTTGAGAGAAAGCTGTTTGCGTAGAGTTTCTCCTCTTTTGATTTTTCTACAATAGATGGAGTAACATATTCATATGCTTTCAAAATCAAAGATTAGAGGATGAAATCGATGATCTCGCCTGACTCGTAATTTTTCTGTATTTGATATCTGCAGATTACAGCATTCTTGAAAAACTGCCAGAAATGAAGTATTTTTTATTACTTTGTGGATGTTTTACAATTTTTCAACTGCTAAGTTTCGAGATACCTGAAGATTTTCCGGTGACCATTCATCGATTAAGTGCAGCTTTATTGTGCCATGACATGGAAAAGTTCAAATGAACTCTCAGGGTAAAGACAAGAATCTTTACGTTTTAGATATGCAAGAAAGGACAACCTCAAATTTAAGTAAAAGTTCTTCGTCTACAAGAGTTTTTTCAAGCTTGTGACTAAAACAGGAGTACTAGATTATTAGCCAACCAGTGAAATTTACGAAATTCTAACTTGCCTTGTAGGAACAATCTCTTTCATCAACGCTAGTTTTTGCTTTGTGTATTTAACGGGTAGATACGACTCGCAATACCAGACAGTCATCTGAAAGATACAACTGTTCATTGTATTCTTTTCTATTCTTGAACATAAGACCTGCATGAACCATGTTACATCATAGTTTAGAAGGCCCCAGTGACTAGTTCCCACAACTGGTTCGAATCCACTGTTGATGAAACAGAATTAGGAATGATAGCTTCATTTGAAGAGTTGTTTCTCACAGAATTAAAATCGCGGTTGCAATAGACACCAATCCCACTGTCAAGGTTTCCATCTAATCAATTATTAGAATCATTTAGGAAATATTCCCCTAAAATTGCATCAGGTTACCCTGATTTTGAAGATAACATTGTAAGGATCAATTTGATCCGTTCTTGAGACGAAGTATAGATATGGAAGAATCTGCATATTGATTAAGTACGTATCATACTTCTGGTGTACGATCATATGCTCTGAATCGTTACCCAGAACACCCACACTAAGAATGCTATTCTGAAAGAATAACAATAAGGTTACACTGATGGTGAACCGAGTTGATAATTAGCTTACAATGATGCCCTCGCTGAACAAAATGTGTCATCTCCTCGGAAAATGATACCAAAATTAGGAGGATTTACGAACACCCTGATAGTTTCAACAAGTGAGTTCGAAATTCTCAATCATATATGTGGCTTGGTACATGAGAAATGTCGCGGTAAACAATACAGCGCAATATCTCGTGATTTTCTTATGTTCCAACTTCGAGATAACCTAGTTTTTTAAGTATTCTATGTCTGAACATGTCAATGTACAACAAATTCTCTGTAGTTCTTTACTCAAGGGAATTTGTAGAATTAGATAGATTCGTGAGTGGAAACGCAAAAATTAGTTTTGATGACCTTCTCGACAAACTTTGGGTTGTCCCATAAGCTTGTAGACTTCCCCTATGATTTTATTTATTTTCACTATGGAAATTTCAGGTATCAATATCCAAACCTTTTCTTCCGCGTTTTGGGCTTGAAGTCCAAGTTTGCGACGCTGAAAAAACATTCCATATTTCCACTGGAATATCATAGCTCAGTGTGACAAACCTTCACTTGGGCAAAACGAAGAGAGAATAGTAATGTGTTGTAGACCACCAGGGTCACAGCAACTGTAAGATTAAAATTGTAATGCACCATGAGGATGCCATGCATTCGGGAAGTATTATAACCAACCAGCTCCACAAAATTGAGTCACTAGAAGGTATCTGGTAAAAATTTAATATCTTAGTATCATTTATATTTACATTTTGAAAAGAGTTTCAGTACAGTGGACATGGAACATCTACTGAAGCGCCGAATCTCAAAGCAATCAAGGCAGGCCAAACGAACCAAACAAATAAGAGCATGCTCACCTACTCAGACATTTTCCTCACTCATTTATCTGAAAGGCAGAAGGTAATAGGATAATATACCCAATGAGGAGGATCTGTTGATGAGATCATTTCCAATTTGATTTTTTGGTAGTGCATCCGGTAAAGAGAGGCTGAAAGCACACATATATGTTGTCAAATCATTTTACGAGCATAAGACCGCTCATTACTCTGGGTCCATATACACACGCTCCAGTAGATGCACTGCATTAGAAAAAAAGTATTATGAGAAACGCACATCCAGCATTTCACTTCACATTACTGCAAGGATGCCAGTAAAAGCCCAATGTAGAGCAAGAGTGGGATCTTCAATGGGATCTGCGGTTCCGAACCTCTCATCTCTGATTTAAAATAGAATAGTTGCTCACAGTACTGCTGGTGCAACTTTGAATAGCTTGTCGTGGAGAGGTTGCGCGATGGTGCCGCAACCTGGTAGCGCCGGTGGACATCGTGATTGGCAATTGAACGCACACACGCTCAAGGGGAGTTGCAGTAAGTTATTTTTTGAGAAAGAATTCCTACGAAACGAATTTAAGTTGTCGCTCTACTGAAATGGATCGCATTCATTGAAAGGATGTCCGACTGCATGTAGTGCTTTTTTATCCTGCCTTCTTTGCAACATCCGACAGACGAAAACCTCGTGAAGTCACCAAGGCTATTGTTGACGCAGGCTGCTTTACCCCTCGGAATATCGATAAATTGATCGTTAGATTTACTATCCGGACATCCGGGAAACACAAACGGAGAAGCGAGAGCACCTCGTAGTGATCTCTGCGAGTACGACAATAGTTTCCAATAATAATAAGTCGGCACTTTGTAGATCACCTGTCGTTGATTTCCAGCAATCTCGCCTTCAAAGTGGATGTGCGACAACTGAATGTTCGTAGTGCAACGGAGAAACTTTTTTGCAGCAAAAAACATTGATGGAAACCAGGAGCGGTGAATGGCAAACGTTTTGATTGTACGACATACGTAGAAAGCCGGTTTATTGACGAATACGCCTGACTCAAATTCCACAGCCACAGCGATCCACCACACACGAAGAGGGGGGCCTGAGAGATCAACTTTATGTATCAATCCTCGTCTCATCCTCCTCTTAAATACATATCTTCAGCTCATACCCATCTTAGATTTTCTCCTCTATTTTCAGTTTTGCTTGTATCTATTGTATGCGCTAAGATACACAACTCATCATCAACGCAAGGTGCTAATTATGACGACTGGACTAATTTTAAAAATAAGGCTATGACGGACTCACTATCGTCAATTCCTGTGTTCACTGTGGACGAAGATAGCGCCACAAATCCTACATTGAGTACCAGATCGAATGTGTCCCCGAGTGGCTCACAAACTAGCGAAGACAAGCAACAAATGGCTTCTAGACTATTCAAAGTTTTAGATATTGACAACAAAGGGTACGGCCCTCCACTCCCTCCCCATTAGATGAGATATGTCCTTTCTGTGACTATCACATTGTTAATATAATTAGGGAATTAACACGTGAGGTAGAATTAGTCGACTGGTCAAATCCAATGATGTAACAAGAATATTTTAAGGGTATGGACAGAGCCTTGAAAATGAACCCAAAACTTCAAAATCTTAACATCGAGGGCGTATTTGATGAGGTTGTTAGCCTTATGAGTTTCATGAGTAGAATACTTAAACTAAAGTAAATTGAACAGATGGACCTTGATAAGTCGGGTACAATCTCCGAGGCAGAATTTATTCAGGTTTCAAATTGTAATTCCAAAGAAATATGGCTTTAATCAGCGACGTTAAAATGATTTTAAAGGTGATGTTTAATGTTTTCTATTAGAATTTTATACAGAGTCTCCAAATGGACGAGGAGCTGTCAGTAAATGATGATGCGAAAACTACAACGTCGATGTCCAGAAGATCACGTTCAAGCTTGGGTCAGGGGGTAAGTGCTTTTCTTGCGGACGAGAAATTGAAAACAGGAAAACAGAAGCAAAAGTCCCGACCCCAGCTTGACATAGGAACCCCTTTGCCCAGAATGAGTGACTATGAGAGTAAACAGGATTCTGATTCTTCTCGGGACGATCTTTCGAATCGGTATGATGAAGGTTACAATGATGATATTTACTCAAGTGATGTGAAAGGATTATCTACCACCTAGGACAATGTTGAGTGGAGAGTGGTATTTTCGTCCTGATTGCCCTCCGATACGAGGAGATGACTCTGAGAATCAAAACGGAGGGAGTTCAAGAAATAAGGGTCATAGAAGAATCGCATCAATTAGCAATAAAAGTTACACGGTAACTATGTTTACTATGGTTGAATTCCTTTTGAAAAGCATATTTTGTACCATAGGTTGAAACATTAAGTTCCATCGGAAATTCCCTTAGTCCAAAAGTGGAAAGGAAATTTTTTGCATCGCAAGCCCAAGAAACAGATGCTCATGAGTTTGCAGAGCTTGAACACCAGACACACATCTTGAGACAGCGTGCAATGAATCTGGAGAAGCAAGTACAGCACATGGCATCATAATGATACAAAATGTTATTGTCTTATTTTCCCTTTTCTTAGTGTCGAATTTTGGAAGATTCAAACACACAGCTGGTGAACGAGAGGCAAAAGGTCACTCTGCAAAAAGAAAAACTTCAAAAGCGGATGAACGTCATGATAGAGAGACTGGAAGGAAAGGATGTTACTATTTCTCATCAAGCTGAAGGTTACCACTGTGAGAATGCGAAAATCAATATTAAACACTGTTGGTGTTTTCAGAGATTTCAAAATTGGAAAAGATTAGGCTTGAACTTTTGGTCTCGAAAATGAATGCGGAATCTAATGAGGGGCTTGAAGAAAATGCGCATTTGGTTCATGAGGTGGACTAGATTTAGCTAAGTTGAGGCTCGTAAATAATTTAAATCACTAACAATCGTATTAGATCAAAGAGCTTCTCAAGCAAAATGATAACCTGCGGCAGGTGCTTGATTTAAATAAGCACAACATTATAACAATAACTCTGACGTGTATCTCTCAGAGCCTTGCAACAAGCAAACATCTTCAAGCGAAACAGTTTTGAAATTATTTCATTAAGAAAATAGAATTTTCTGTGAAAACAATTACTCTTTTCTAGGGAAAGAAAACTGAAGGAGAGCAATTCTTCAAAACAAACCTGGATACAACTTGTCGAAACACAAAGAAACGACATCTACGAGCTAACAAGGAGGTTGGAAGAAGCGGTGAAGATCAGAAAGGTTCTGGAATAAATTATTTTAGTATTTCGTCTTAATACAAGGTGAAACTGATTGTTAAAAAGGAGTTAGAAAAACTAAAGAAGGAGAATACAGCAACATCGAATGGTGGAAGGCGAAAATTTCTAAAAAGCCGCGACTCTAGGCGACGAGGCTCAACAGGGGACTTGCGCTTTGGCACACTGAAGGGAGAAAACTTACAAGTTCAATTTTATGACTCCAATTTTAATCCCAGGGCTGTACCCAACCTGGAGGATATTCAACGGAGCATTGAGCAGGAGAAGAAGAAACACCAAAGCATCGCACATGATTCTCTCCCTAATGTTCCGTCGCTTTCCAAGATGACCCAGGGATCTCCTCGAAGTGGCTCATCAGCAGAGTTATCTGCATCAGCGACTACACCATCGAGTAGTGAGATGGAACACAGAAAACTTTTGGAGGAAACTGAAAGAGTGGATAGGGAGGAGCAAAAGCGTATGGAAAGACTACATAGAGAGGCTATTGCCAAGGCAGAAGAGCTTACACGTAAGATGAAACAGCTTCAGCATCAAGCGAATGGCAACTTGCATGACAAAAAGACCGATCCTCTTCGGGTCACTGTTCCTGGTTCCACGGGAGATAACACGATTTCGTCGCCGTTAACACCAATGAGTCGAGGAAGCCTTAGCATTAGCT
The DNA here is from genome assembly GCA_000320545.1 of Bigelowiella natans CCMP2755. Classification (NCBI taxonomy): domain Eukaryota; phylum Cercozoa; class Chlorarachniophyceae; genus Bigelowiella; species Bigelowiella natans. The sequence goes on along the minus strand of ADNK01000455.1, from coordinate 8,389 downwards.
CACCATCGCCTCGTAGCAATATCGCAGGCTCTCCGAATTACATGCTAAATTCCCCGCAAGTACTAAGTGTTACAGAAGAAGGAGATCACAAGGATGGTGTATCAGAACCAGCAGGATCAAGAACACGCTTCGAAAGGAAAATTCGAGTTCAGAATCGTGGGGCGTCAGATGGCCTGCTACATTTAGTCCTCGAGCTTGATTCAGAGCTTTCATCCAGCATAAGCTCGATCACCGACGCTCTCCGTTCGACTGATTCTGAAACCCAAGATCATCGACCGACGATGTCAATAAATTTGGTCCGTGCTGCTCAGCTTAATTTAGAAGATGTGAATAGCTACAATGTTAGTTTGCCGCTGGATTTTCCAAAGAAAGGAGATCAGGATGCACTGATGGATCAACTTCAGCATGTCATATCAAAGGCGGCAGCAATAGAATCAGCGAAAGAAAATCATTCAAGTATAAAATCAATATTGATATGGGACGCAGTGACTCGAAGGCCTTTACTCAAAGCTGATATTGGAAAGAAAAATGATGACTGCAATTCATCTAAGTCTTGGTGGAGCAAAATTTCGACTAGAGCTGCATTTGCAGTAGGCTTTTCTATCTTGTCAATCTCAGCATTGATGTGGCTATGGCGCAGTCGTCGTCTTAGTTCAAAGCTACCTAATGCTACCATACAAACACTTGGGACATCGAAAATAGCTGGATCTAAGCAGCTGTCACAGTTGCGAAATGTTGTTGGAGATTCTTTGCTCTTCAGAATGTAATAATCCCTAAATATTGGACCCAATAGACCTACTTTCTCGCAGGTAGGAAATTGTTAAAACGGTGTCCGCCTCCTTCATGATGGATAATAGTCACATTTGTAATTGCACAACAATTACGACTCGCCATGTCTAGATGTAATCATTTCAATGCAGATATCACGCAAGTACCAAGTTGAGCAGTACAGCCCAACGCAATGATTCAAATGACATCCAGACATTAAATGTGAAATGCACGTTGAAGGTGTAGGAGAGCAATGATGTACGATCGAATGAACAATAATGACCAGATGTGACATCGTCAGCGCAAAATTGCAAGTGTGTACTTGATCTCAATAATATAGAGCGCGTACTATGAAACATTGCATACATTCAATGCAGCAGATCGATGCTATTACGAAATTGATGTAAGCAGCTGCTGCTCGAAACTGCCAAGATGTTTTTAGTCAATGCGAAAGGATCGGAGCGAGCTACAAGCATTCGTGCACAAATGCTAAATTGATTGCATGATTACGATGTGGGCCATGCTAGCATGCATGCGCTAGCACACACTAGCTAGCTAGCACACGCGAGCAAGCACAACGATCATCTTGTACGCCTGGGTGCGGCACACGCTAGCACGGTTTGATCAGAAATTCATTAGAAACTTTTGCGCAGCATATAGGTTCCACTAGTCCACCTTGCTGGCTTGTCGCATCATTCTCTACTGTACAGTTGACAACGCAAGCACATATATGTCTTGACAGGCCTGATGAGATGATGATACTGGGATGACGAAAGATGACCATGATCTCTCTAGCTCTATTCCCACGATCACCTCAGACGACTGGCTATATTACTTGATGCGCTCTCCATAGGAAGAGAGGCGACAGCGCTATCACACCGAGCTGATAACGTATAATTTCGGAGTGAGGTCAAACGCTATGCTTTGGTAAACTCTTCTTTAGATATCAGTATATCGGTACCTCAAAGCAATTTACAGAGATGGAAAATCGTATTGCTTATAGTTCTCACGGGTGTTGTACTCACCGGAACCGGATACTTCACATGGCAGAATTCTCATGTTATGCGGGCCGCACAGCATAACGCTACAATATTCTAGTTACCGTTAGGGCAAGCTGAAGGGCCTTGATGGTGCTCCTTAGGATTGCCCCTCCCCCACCCCCCATTTTGAGACAAAGGAGTCTGATCACCTCTCCTCCGTCAAAAAACAAGAGGGGCAGCATGTTGCTGTATAAATACATAAACGGGAGAAGGAGAGTCATTCATTTCTGCTTATGCGCTTCGTGCCGCACTGATACTGAAATAATGTAGGGAGGACATGTCTCCTTACTAATGACCTATGGCTGCCCAACCACACAGTCAGTCGTGCGCTCCCTCTCCTCGCTTTCTCGTTGCTACAATAGCTTTGGCGCGACGACAGCGACTACTGCTACTACCACTACTACTGCTGCTACTACTAGTTATTACTACTACAATGCTATCACTTACAATATTGCAAGGTAGATATTGGCTGAAGCGAAGCTATATAATCCTCCTACACACATGTACGTATGCATTCATGAGCCCCCCTCGCCCCACATGACATGCCATGGCAATATAGATTCACGCAGGCACACACACACACACACACACACACACACACATACATAAACGCGCACGCGCATATACACACGCAATCAAGCTGAAATCGTTACCCACCAGAGACAGAGCAGCTCGAGGTATGGAAGCATTCTTGCAGAAAGCTGGCGATAAAGAGGGGAGGGGGGGAATGGTACATTTCTCACGTCTGCTGAATACTACACACACACACACACACACACACACACACACACAAATATGCATATATATATATATATATATATATATATTATAAGAGATGGACGTGTTGCTGCAGCTGCTGACCAACCTGTACTCCCCACTCGTAATGCTTCTCGTTGAGGCCAATACTAAGCAAACAAATAGCAGAGGGGAGAGCCAAAACCACCACTCATCATCAAGAAAAAGGTGAGGAGTGTGAGCGAAGATGATGCCAACGATGATAGCGATCGCAAGCTATCACATACTCTGCATGCCTCGAACGATATTTGCAGATATTTCCCCCAGATGTTCCATTGCACTCCCCGAGAGCAGCAGCAGCAGCGCACCCCACGCAGCAAGAACGTTAGCTGCATGCCACACATATAAAAGAGTTCTGGTGAGATTGATTTGTGGAAATATCACCCTACATTCTCTTGCCGCAGAAGCTGTAAGAAGGTTGGCACTATGCGAGCAGCTATGTGTAATCGGCAATTTCATGTGACCTCCGCCTTCTCTCCCCCTCATCCTCCTCCCCCCCTCCCCCATCCTCCTCTTCCTTCTCCTCCTTCCTCCTCCTAACCTGCAATCCCAGCTAGAGCGATTATGACGCGCTGCCATACCGGCCTAATATATATATATATATATATATATATATATATATTTACATCTACTGGGAAAAACAGCTACCACCAGCACATAATGCTGCACCCGCCCCCATCCCTCATCCCTCGCTCGTCTTCATGAGAGGTAGTCTATCTCAAGGTGTCTCCACGTTGTTTCGTCGTACACATAGCAGAGCATCATATGTTGGAGGGCCTCCTGCGTGCTACCCAATCCATGCGCGCTGGCTACTTATAACTAGCGTTCAAAAAGAGATTGGAGAACACCGACTTGTTCTCCAGACGGTCAGGGTCATCGTTGGAAGGCAGGTAGCAGCGCGACCCTGTGAGTGGGTGGGAGAAGGCATTTATCACATCGTTGCCACTGCTGCCACCGTATGGTGGTGTTTGCGCTCATTCAGTCTATTGTGCGATCGTATTGTCAATTGCCTCTCTTGTTCTCGTCATCACCATCATCATCACCACCACCACCATTTCGCTCTCGGCTTCAATCTTATCAGGCCGTACGAATCCCAAGCTATGATATATGCATCTCACCGTTTAAGCTGTCGTTATTCTTCTTCTCCTCGCCCCCTCCTCCCCCTCCCTCCGGGGCTAAATCGGGGTAGCGGACAGAGCCTCCTAATCGCCGAAGTCGAATTTACGATGATAATGAGGAGGAGAACGGGTTCTATTGAGAAGTCGTTGAGGAACCGCATTATTCTCATTCCCCTCTCCCCTCCCCTTCCCCCCCTCCCCCGTGATAGATTGCATTCGAAACATGTACGCAGGCATCTGCAGATCTCTTCGTTGGTGGTCCTATTCAGTATTACTACCAAACGGCAACGCTCTCCACGCAACGTTCACCCCTGCACGAGGTAGACGACGACATGAAGAGAGGAGAGGGGGAGAGGGGGAGAGGGGAGAGTAGGCCGCGGAAGCGACAGTGAAACAATTAGAATGCATCGAAGATATACTCTGATGAAGGGGTATTATCCTTATCCTCTCAAGGACAACTATTACTCATTATTACCATAATGACGAAACTTTCTATATTACTACTCCCTGATCGATTTCTCAAAAGCTGCCAGTTATTGCCATCGGTAGAAACGATCGCCCCTCTTCCTCTTCCTCTTCATCTCTCTCTCTCTCTCTCTCTCTCTCTCTCTCTCTCTCGATTCTGTATCGTGGTGTGACTTGCATACCCCTTTGTTTTGGGAAAGCTCCAGACGTGTCCCCTATCTAAGAAAAGGATTCATAACATAAATGAATAATATATTTGTATACATAAGTGTATATACATATATGAGTATATAATATATATATATATATATATATATATATGTATATATTATATGAATACTTACTAGCGATAGCAAAAACGAGAACAACAACAACTACAGCCGCAAGAACGAGGGGAGACGAATGCACAAGCACGCAGCACCTTGAATCGTTTAATGATCGGGCCAAATCCTAAAGAGATCTCACTGACAAATACCTATGAGGATGATGATGGTGCGATGTTTATTGTGTCCATTTGCTTGCCCTTTTAGTTCGCCATGCCGTATTCTCTATGCACACATATTCTCTCTCTCTCTCTCTCCCTCTCTCTCTCTCTCTCTCTTCCTCTCACTCACGGGGTCTTGATGTCACCTCCACAACGAGTGAGAGAAAGAGAGAGAGAGAGAGAGAGAGAGAGAGAGAGACTTTGAAACGGAGGGAAGATGAGGAGAGTGGAGGAAAGTCAGCATTCCATAATGTGTTGTACCTGAAACACCCGCGAGGCCGCAAAATGGCCGAGTTCGTGCACAACTTTGTTTCAAAATAGCAGCACCAGCAGCAACCAGCAGAAAGATAACATCGAAGGTCTCAGATGAGCTCATATCAAGGCAGTAGAGGATCCAAGAGCAGGGGATAGGAGGGGGGCGCTTCAAAGGGTAGGGGATAGATAGAAAGTAGACATCGAGAAATGGCTTCTTTCATCGTTGTTCATTCACGTTGGAAAGTGGGAAAAGCATAAGAAGAGGAGATAGAAAGATGGAGAGAGAGAGAGAGAGAGAGAGAGAGAGCGAGGGAGAGAGTCAGGCATGTCACATACCGAGAGCAGCACTGAGGAGCAGCCAATCCAAATTACTTGCAGAAATGCTCAATACGGACGGTACGGCGGAGAATAGCAAGCCTGGGTGGGCCGTATAAATCATCATATCATTCAGCGACATGTTGATGATGGCGTCGTGCAATATCTATCTCCCTAATATCCACCACCACCACCACCAGCTCCCCGGCAGGGGAAAAAGGAACGAATAATAATATCAATCAGTGCAGAATTCCCTCCACATGTGCTGCACATATGTGGGGTTGGGGATGATGACGACGACGACGACGACGACGACGACGACGACCCCTGTACCCGTATCAGTCTGAGCATATAAATGCAGGAGACTTTGTTTCTGGATGGATCGCTGATATTCCCCCCCCCCCCCCACCTCTATCATCAGAGAATTTCAAATTACCATTCATTTACCTAGCATCATCCCGCTAGCGGCACAACGCCCCTTGAAGATAAGGCCCGGTTTCTCCTGAGGGGCGGTTGTCTTGGTCGTTCGGAAAAGCAGCCGAAGACGATGATAATGGGAGGGAGAGGGAGGAGGAGGAAGAGGTGGAGAAGGAGGATGGCAGTAGTATTGATGGCAGCGATGAGAAGGATGATGAGGGGCAAACGAACTAGCTCGCAGGGCGTGAAACTCAGGACGCCTAGAAAATGACGATGGCCTGTCTCTTAGCACGCTGTGGGGGATGGAGATGGGGGGAGCACCGCACCCCCATTGTCTGTGATTTGCTATATACTGGGGTGGTAATCCCAAGGAGTCCCCCATACGAAGCTCTGTGGAGGAATAGCAGCGGCGTTGGTTCGGAAGATAAGGGGGTGCCCCATTTGCCGCTGTTAAACGCCTTCTCACTGTAGCGCACTCTGGTAATATTTTAAGCCTAGTTTGACCTAAATACTCCAGTTATACCTTAGATGTGAAATCGCATCTTCCCAAATTACGGTAGCCGTATTCCATGAACATTTTTAGGATGTATTTAGGGTTTTTTTTTATTCTTAAATTTGTTTCTCCGAACGTGGTTCGGAACAGCAGCAGTCTCACCCTCCTGCATGGACGAAGAGCAATGGCCATCCCATCCCGCTACACTCCCGCCCTTCTCCCGGCGCTTCTGGTACTCTTAGTGCCAGGCATTCTGCTGGCCGCAAATGGCAAGGAGGTCGCTGCAGATGGTGCCAGAGGGGGGGGGGCAGATGGCGGCCACTGCGAAGAAGGAGATGATCGCACATGCCAGATGCTCGATGATGGAGAGGGGGGGGAACCCAGGGCGCCTACGACGGACCCTGACATCGCCATGACGGAGCTATTGCAGCAGCTGAAGGACAGTACAGACCGCATTCGTACGATGATGGATGCACGTCAAAAGCTAGTGCAAAGGTGGTAGGAAGAAGAAGAAGAAGAAGAAGAAGAAGAAGGAAAAGAATCGACTATAAACATTGTCGCGTATTTGTACGAGAGAGAAGCGTTCCTCCAACAGCATGATGTTTCCCCAGTCTTAGCTCTGACGCCGCATACTAGGGCCCATCCGAAACATTTGTGCCGACCCACCATCACCACCACTGCTCATTGCTTCTCTGCTACTAACACTTATCCAAACAATTTCCAGAATTTCGCTACAAGACCCAAAATTGCTGAATAAGCTGGAGTCATCTGGCGAGTCGAAAAGCACGTATTTTTTGCTACCGGGGGAGCTTTCAACTATAGAAAGGCGCAGTCAAACGGATGAGAATTGCGATTGCTCTCAGCAGGGGTGGGGGAAAGGAGGGGGAGGAAACGGCTCGCCCGGGCAAAGACGCAGAGCAACTCTGGACAAATACAGGAGAGAGAGAAAAGGGGGACCTCTCCACCACCGAAAATTCGACGAAATCGATGAGCTAGAGCCGCTACAGGTGCAGGTGTGGGTGGGGCTGATGTCTCAAACCAGTTTTGTTTCTTCTCGTAGTGATATCAACTTTTCTCCCCCCCCTTCATCCTCTCTCTCTCTCTCTCTCTCTCTCTCTCTCTCTCTTTCTCTCGTACACACATACACATACACACACACACACACACACAGAGAGAGAGAGAGAGAGAGAGAGAGAGAGAGAGATATTCTCTTTTTCCCCAAGAGTCAGCTGTACGTATTGGCCTTCTCTCTCCTGCTTCCTCTCCCCCTCTTTCTGCTTCTTCTTCCCCTGACGATCATCATGTATGATCCCCCTCCAGTTAGAGGGCCATGCTTTGTTGTATTTGCCACCACAACTGACCCCAAATCATGCCTGCTACCACTCCCTACCTAGGGAGTAAATGTCACCGCATTGGCCATCTCCAAGATTCAACTGCCTCATAACAGAAAGGTGGTGATTTTGGTGCTACATATATACGAGCGAAACAGGAGAAGTGAAGAAGGGGGGTGAGAACGTGGAGGGGAGACTTGGGATACTGTGATATGAGAAGGATCATTATTCATCTATATACTCGACTTGCCTTTTTCCCCCTCTTCCTCTCCTGCCCTCTTCCTCTCCTGCCCTCTTCCTCTTCCTCCTCCTCCTCCTCCTCCTCCTCCTCCTCCTCCTTTACCTCCTCCTTTATCTCCTCACGTGGTCAAGATACCCCGAGACATGCGAATGAGTTTGGTCGCAGTGCACCTTCTGATCTCAGCTCATCACGTCTGCAAGGAGGAAGGCGGCACGACGGACAAGAACGCCTCATGCAATGCGCTGCTACAGATTCGACTGCTCCCGTCGCGCGAGGTTCTGTGCGAGTTCGTTGTGGTAATTGCCCATACATTCGTAGATCAGCAAGCATGCAGCCTACGCAAAACACATGTGATAGATAAGCCGAAGATATATGCATCATACATCTTGTCAATACCCACTCTCTCTCTCTCTCTCTCTCTCTCTCTCTCCCCCCCCCCCCCCCCCCCTGTGTTCGCGACAAAGGGGAGACAAGGCCCCCCTCCCCGAAAAATAGATAGATTTATATATATATCTAAAAATTCGGGATCGGTTCCCCCTCCCGTACTAACACCCCCAACCCCGGCCGTATTCACTGTGATAAACCGTCAGACAAAAACCCTCACCCTCTTCCCCTTAAAGAGACTGGCAACGGCATCAGGCCGTTTGAGCGAGCGAAATCTGATTCC
>ADNK01000456.1:0-14254 GCA_000320545.1 Bigelowiella natans CCMP2755 | reverse complement strand
GGATGTATGTGATCACGATGGGACAGACTGACAAAAAAATCCCAGCAACAATATGATGATTACTGATGCTACGCGTCCCTGCTAGCTATGCTCTCCCCCTCCCCCTTATCTTTCCTTCGACCTGTACTGCGCGCACAATGGCTGGGTGCATGATAGTTTGCACGTGCTTGCCATCCGGCGTCCAGACCTTCACCGTGGCTGAAGTAGTCGAAGCAAGAATGGGGTGGGGAGAGATTTTTCTTATTAGAATGTAGAATCGTCTCATAAGGATGAGGAGGAGGAGGAGGGGGAGGAGGAGGAGGATGAGAATGATCATGATGACGATGAGACTGATGGTGGTGATGGCGAAGATGTAGCGCTTTGATAAATGTGGTGCGTAGTAAGGGGATTCAGGTAGAGAATGGAGGGGGGGGTAAGGAAAGTAAGAGCAAAAGTACGCACATCCGTCGTCGCAAGTAACCATCTCATTCGATTGGGGGATGGGGCACAGCCCATAGACGAATTTTGTGTCTTCGCCTGTGGAAATAGGTAGTAGTAGTAGTAGTAGTAGTAGTACACAAATGATCACGGTGTTGTTGTCGTCGTTCTCAGTCGAGCAGCAGCTAGAAGCGGGTCGAAGCAGCCGCCATTGTGTATGGGCACTAATATCCTTATTATTACTACTATCGTCTCTTTCAACTTTTGCACTGCCATTCTTGCCCCTTCTCTTCCTCCTCGTGATCATCATCGATGCCATCATCAGTTATCTTTGTACCCTACTCCTACTACTACTGCTCTCTTCTTCTTCTTCTTCTTCTTCTTCTTCTTCTTCTATTTCATGTTTGGCAGTAACCGTATGCTACGAACGTAAGCAGGCATTCGCATTGATTGCTCCACACCTGTCGTCGTTTTACGAGAGAGGGAAATATTTGTGTTAAGGGACTTTATCACACACGCACACACACACACACACACACACACACACACACTGCTGCTACCGCATAAATCTGGGTTTCTCTCACCATGCTAATATGTACGCACATTGTGAATATCACGACCATTCACCAACCGGAAAATGATAAAGTGTCGGCACACAGTGCTACTTGCAAATGGAGTTGGTTCTAATCTCGGTAGCGTTGAGTGCGAAATTAGCGATAGGCTGACGTCGTCGCCAAGTACTAATGGAAGGGAAAAACGCGCTTATTTTTAAGCCCCCCCCCCTCCCCCTTGAGACGATGTACCTTGACGGCTCCGTCGTTCGCGCACGTTGCGAAACCAAGCGGATGCTTAACTACCTTACGAACCTGGCAGACAGCGTGACCGACTAATCGTGAGCGCTGCATAGTTCATTGTGCGCGGTGCCGGCCTTATTTGTGCGTGTTGCTGTATGTGGCCCTCGGCGTGTATTGCTGCTGCTATTTGCTTACCACGTGCGCGTGTGCCGAGGCCTGTTTCTTCACCAATGTGCGATTTTTATAAACGCACACGTCGCCCTCTCCCCCGGCAGTTACAACCTTTGTATTGTTGTTGTTATTGTTGTTAAGGGCGAGCTGAGGAGTTCGTTCTCCAACGGATGGGCGCCTTTCTCGTCCTCCTCCTCCTCCTTCTTTTTTTCTTCTTCTTATTCTTCTATCTGTATTCGATGCGGCCATCTCTATTACCTCTCCTGATGGAAGCCCCAGCACAACCGCGCTGTTCTTGTGCGGAGGGTATTTGAATACGCATTTCCCTTCCGAATTCCACTCCCTGAGGATAGCAATGGGGATGATCAATAGTGACGACGGCGACGATAGCTGATGATGGCCTAACGCTCTGGCTGACGGCCATGATGATGAGCTTCTCTATCTGCATACTTCTACGCGCTCTGGATGGTCATTCGTCTCACCGTGCGATCCCATCCCAGCATCCGGTGAGGAGGTTGCCGTCGTGTGTCACAGATACGGAATGGACGGCGTTTGTGTGGCCCGAGAGCTCCGCAATACGTTTGCCGTCAGCTTGGAACAGCACCGCACGCTTGTCACCGCCACCGGAGAAATAGGTATTCGTGGGATACCTTAGACAGAGGGACAGGCAGAAGATCTTGCTCACGACCACGAAATAAGCATGGTGTTTTCAAGATTTCTTTGGGTTTTGTTAAAAAACGATGGCTCTGATTCTTTTGGATATATACATATATATATATATATATATATATATATATATATATATATTATATATAATCGCGGCCAACAACCATCAGGTGTTGCAGCTGTACATTGCACAAACGCAAGTGCGGTAAAAATGTACACCCATCCTCTCGCACAGCGTACCCCTTCGCGTCCGCCAGCGCGGACACAACCATGCATAGCCCCTGGTGCAACTTTTCCTTGCCGGAAGACATCGGTTTCAGTTCCCATCCTTGATGATTCTTCTCCCATACCCGCACGCTGCCAGTGTTGGCTTCGGCGACCAGGAGCCGGTTGTTGCTGGGAATAATTAGTGTTAAGATTGTGAATTTTTCCATCAAAAGAAGACTGCGAGTTGTTCGCTTCAATATTAGGTGACACGGTGTCCACTGGATATGCTCTCGTTGGAGGGGTTCGATTACGTACTTTTTGCTCTGTCGGTCTATTCACTACCACTTGCCTACTACTACTACTGCTGCTGCTGCTGCTGCTGCTGCTGCTGCTGCTGCTGCTGCTACCACTACTACTACTACTACTATTACTACTAGTACTACTACTACTACATCATTCGCTCCCTCTAGAGGCAGTACCTTTCTACCGCAATCTCTCTAGCGCCGCTTCCGTGTGGAAGGGTCGCACTGATAAACAAGCGATTATTAGGATGTTAACGAAACTACTCCTCGTCGTGGTGTAGATTCAGAGGCAATAACAGCAAGCAACCAAAATTTGAATGGATCGTGCCCAGGCAATGGTTCAGAGACGCTCTCCTTGCGAGAGGAGGAAGGAAGGAAGCTGGCAAAGACAACCTTAATATGTACGGGGACACCTCGTCGGTCTTCTCCTCGTTCGCTGCCATCCCGATTGTCCGCTGGCGCTTTTCTGGGCGACTATTGGATTCAGATCCGAGGGGTCTGGTCTTAGAAGATGAAGATTGCTGAATAGTGGCTGTGGGGGAGAGGAGGAGGAGGGCGTTCGATGGACGTCACGAGGTTTGCGTGCTTGGAATTGACAATTTCACGACGCAAATATGGTTCAATATTCTAGGATATTTTACGGATATTGATGGTGCACATGCACCTTGGCGATCGGTGCGACACCAATTCTGACCAGACCAATCATGTTCTCCATATCATCGATAAGATCGCGCGATATTTCTTCCCAAACGAGCCGAATTGATTTAATGATAGACAGTACTACGATTAATTTGTTGTCGCAGGAAAGAAACACAGGGCATATTCATCGAGAAATTGCTTCCGACTTGCCCGCTCATACCTCCCTCCTCGCATACTCACACACACGAGTACGACACCCGTCGCACACAGCTGCCGCCACGCCGAACTGTGCCGTCGTGCTGATGTGCAAGGCTTCTTTTCTCTTCCTCGGGTACTTCCTTGCCTGCGGTCTCACAGCGCTGCGTATCCCCCCTCCAGATTGGGAGGATGCTGTAGCCAAGGCCGACATGTTGTTCAGTCCAGATCTGGACGGTGTTCGGCCAGATCTGTACCCTTCGGTGGGAAACGGATTCATGGCTACGGTGGTAGACTCAGCAATTTTGTACGTCGGAGGGGTATTCAACGGACCCCTTCGGTCTGAATCAAACCCGACTCACAGAGCCATTGTCCCAAGCCCTCTCAACGTGACTGCGCTGGGCATAGACAGACAGCTTACTTTTGTGGGGTTGGCCCTCGATTTATCTCACGGGCAAGTTATAAAGCGCTATGTTGTTCCAGAAGTAAATGCGACGGTGGAATTGAGGTTTTTCGCTCACCAGATCCTTCGAAATATTGCGGCTGTGGAAGTTGTGATCGAGCGCCCAGTTGGTGGCGATTCTGTGTCCATCGTTGTGTCCCAAGACCTTAACATGAGTTCATCACCTGACATATCATTCACAAGAAACGAGGCAAAGTCCCTTCCTCCGGGAGCAATAGCATGGGTAGGAACAACAGCTACCCCGGAGATCTCTGGATCCGACGTTGTCGAAGTCGCTGTGGTAACCGCAGATATCCCAGCAGGCGGCCGAGTTCTGGAACTCCCGGCCAATTCATCATCGCGCACATGGACCTTTGCTACCGCAATCCATTCTAGCATTGAAGATCCCTCAAGTAGCACGCTCCCCGCAGCAATAGCAAGCTACGAGCTCGCGCAGACTTTAGTGGGTCTGGATACGCTCAGCACCACCCACAGGGATGCATGGGCCAAGGAAATCTGGAAATGGAGAGGGATTGAGGTTGGTGTAGATACTGAGAACAGCCTCGAATTAGCCCGGGCGATCAATTCATCTCTATACTATATTACATCGTTTCACCGGCCAGACCATCCTTGGGGCCTTTCGCCTGGTGGGCTCGCTAGCAACGCGTACAACGGCCATGTTTTCTGGGATCAAGAATCGTGGATGTACCCCCCTGTCCTTCTCTTTGATCCCGATGGAGCTCGAGGCCTCCTGGAATACCGCTACAACCATATCGCCGGCGCCCACGCAAAGGCGCACAACGCAAGCTTCTATCCCCCAAATGGTTATCAGGGGACGATGTTTCCATGGGAGTCAGCGTTCTCAGGCGAAGAAGCAACACCCCTGAAGGCATCAACAGGACGCTACGAGCAACACGTGACCGGTGATATTGCCATCGCTATACAGCAACTCTTATACGCAACCCACGATGACGAATGGGCGATGTCACGGGCCGTCCCGATGATGGAAGGCATTGGTACGTTCTGGGCGTCGAGAGCGCGTCTGCTCGGGAACCACGCAGCAGGGAGTGATGGAGATAATATTTGGGTCATCGAAAACGTCACGCCGCCCGATGAATATTCCGTTAACGTCAACAACAGCGCATACACTAATGCAGTGGCTGCTATGTCGCTGGAATTCGCTTGTGAACTGTTAGGAAGCGTCCAAGGAAAGAAGGGGAACCATACGAAAGCACAGCTGGACCAATGGCAGGGCATTGCGAGAGGCCTACGGGCTAGTATTCCATATGACGAAGGTGTTGGTATCACCCTCGAGTATGACAACTACTCGGGACAGACGATAAAACAGGCCGATGTCGCTCTGCTCATGTTTCCGTTGAACTTCATCCAGAACGATACCATGTCGAAGCTAAACCTTGATTACTACTCGAACAAGACGGACAAAAATGGCCCTGCAATGACTTGGGGTGCCTATAGCGTAGGTTACCTTTGGCTGAACGACCAAGTCAGGGCGGCCTCTTTTTTTGCGAGAGCCTACGCAAATAGCAAGGCCCCTTTTCATGTATGGACCGAAGAGCCCGATGGCGGTGGAGCAACCAACTTCGTCACAGGTGCTGGGGGATTTCTAGGAGCCATTGGATATGGCTTTGGGGGTATTCGCTACACACAGGATGCTATGTATCTCCAGCCTCGTGTTCCTCCAGGCGGGACAAGATTGAAGCTACGTGGGATAGCCTACCGAGGCCATTTGCTTGATGTTCTCAGGTTAGGAGGGGGAGGGGGAGGAGGGGGAGCGGGTGCGAATTTCACAGTCACCCTTGTGAAGCGTGGGACATCAGATGATCTGAACCTAAAGATCAGTACAACTGAAGGGAAGTATATCCAAGTACTGGAAAAGGTTGGACAAGTGGCCTCTATGCCGGCAGATGCGCCCGCAGTAATACGCGCATGTTAGCATAGTCATCGATCAACCCGGAGATTGAACTACTGCTGTGCACACAATGAAGAGCTTTTTTCCAATAGATTGTTACTTGTGGCTGAGAACTCGCAAAGATCATCGAGCGATCGAGATTATGCCTTCGTATAAGCTTGTACAATGGGGAACCAGAAGATTTGAGTAGTAACGAAAGAGTTGAATTTTCTCCTACCTCCTTACCTCCTTACCTCCTACCTCCACGATACCTGAAGATCTTGCCAAGAGGCCTGCTCAAGCAGCTCTTCAATATTAACTCTGTAATAACAAAGAAAGAATGCACTGAAAATCTGCTTATAGATGTACACTAGCTAGCTAGTACACGGGACCGGCTAGCTGGCCTCATATTGCATGCAGCAGCTAGTGCGCGCAAGCAAGCATGGCTGCTAGAATAACAACACGCTGAACAAAGCGCAAGCCGCTACCAGGTCGCTTATGCAAACGCTATCCCAGGTATGTAACCTTCAATATATCAATGCGTCAGCAATGCTACAACGCTCCGGAACATACATGATGCTACGATGTGCATCGCACATCGCGCGCATATCTAGATATAGCTAGATAGCCCAGAGCCAGCTAGCCAGGTACTGTGCATCGTCGCATCTAGCTAGATTGCTGTGCGATGCCTGTTAATTTGTCTAGTTGTGCTGCCGCGCAGCGCGACACATGGGCATACACGCATACGATGTATACACGCGTGGTGCTGTTCGCTTATTAACGCAGCGACCACTAGACCAGTCGCTCTCTATACCTGCTATCGCTATGTTGTGTGTATTATTATCTGTGATGCAATGAATGCATGCTAGCATAGCTAGCTAGATAGCTAGATGGGCCTAGAGGCAAAAGTCGTCATGACTAGTATACTAGTAGAGGCCTGCTAGGCTAGCTAGCTAGCTAGCTAGCTATGTAGATATGGTACATGCGATGCCAAGCACAACAACATCTAGACGTATCTGTATGCATGCTAGCATGCTGCATGCTAGCGCATGCACACATATATCTAGCAATGCAACTAGTAAGAGCCAAAGGGCTCGATCTGACGTTACGCACTAGACAATGCTAGATTGAATGGCTAGCAGGCTAGCAGGCTATCTAGCTATAGCAGGTAGCACGTAGCTTAGCGTAGGCTAGCTAGCTAGTAGGGCTAGAGGCTAGAGAGGGGCGCGCGACTGAAATGTATGTGTGTCAACAGTTTACGATACATCTAGCTAATATAGAGATAGATTATCGTCGTACGTAACAATGCTAGAATGCTAAAGAATGCAAAGTTTCTATTCGGTTACTAGCACATGGTAGATGTAGGATCGGTACATGACTGCACAGCTTGTTATGAGGATGACTATGCTAGCTAGTTTGTGACCATGAACAAATTTAATTTTATTTATTACATCCGTCTTATATGCTTATTTGTTATGAGTGATTGTCGTTCGCACATCTAGACATGCTGAATGTTCCTAGGAGGTTCTCGTATTCATCGCATCTCTATCATGAAAAGCAGTCACGTTGTGCCATGTGCAATACTTCATCATATACACATGTGATGCACTTGAGCGTGTTGGTTTGCAATGATTTTATTCAATTTTAAGTAAGCTTTTTTGCTTGTGATCGAGATTACATGAGCAAGTCTTCTGAAATAAAAACGGACCATTTGCAAATTTCTTATCTCATTTCTCTGTGCCTTTGTACCCTTAAGGTAACCAAATGACTTGTGGAAAGTGGATGTGCTCAAGTACTTAAGACCTTGGCAAACGAATCGTAATTCGGTGACATCTGAGCTTACTCGCCCATTAAATTTTCTCCAGGGGCGTCGAGCATATGTCTCAGCAAGTTTTCCAATTTATACAGCTGTTCATCCAACTCTGTAGTTTCCCACGTATTTTGATTTTTTTTCAGTTTTAAAAAATTAAGATCCACCAGAACTTAAAAAGAAAAGAAAGTCTCCGGGTGACTCTGCTTGATTAGCTATACATTTCAGTAGCCTGAAGAGTCCACCCGTTGCTGCCGGGAGTATGAGTTCGATGGTGTCAATCCATTCTTCGGAGACGATTGTCTAGAGCTCCACGAGCGTGTCACAGAGTCAGAACTTGGTGAACCACCCTCTTCTCCGTACTCATCTTTCGCAAACTCGCCGTTCTTTGATTCGTTCACTACAAGACGCGGTCTTATTGAACGTTCCATTGATAGCTCCATTTCCTCAGACCTTTTCCTCCCTCTTCGCTTTGGGATTGCATCGACACAGGAGTCCGCTACCCCTCGTCGAATGCAGCGTCCACAGGGCCTTTTTGTATCGCACCTAGTATGAGCCATTTTGCAACGTGTACAAGCCATCGGTACCCGAGTCCTTCGACTGTGGGCAGACGAACAATCCGATCCTGCTGATGACATCTGCTCCAACTGTGGCAGTGGCTGGTCCATTTGTGGTTGTTGCTGTTGTTGCGGCTGTTGCTGCTGCTTCCGTTGCTGCTGCTGACGAGGTTGTTCCCGTGGTTCACGAGGGTTTCGAGACGAACCTCGCGGCGACCGGATCCCTCGTGAGGGTTCTAGTTTTGGAATGGCACGGCTGAGATGTTGTAAACAGCTTATTGCAACAGCATCATCATCTGTCGCTCCATCGAGGAACAATTCTTGCTCCAAGGAGGACATTACGCCGCGTCTAGGGGTTTCCTCCACTCTTGACTTCCTATCCAACTTTGAAACAGATCGCCTCGCATTCCCTCGATGCAAATTGCGATCATGTTGGATCTCCCGCTTAACTCCACCTACACTACCCTCTCCTCCATTTCCTCGCAGTGCCGAACGACTGGGCCGTCGATGAAGGGCCGCAAGAAAATCTGCGAGAACCTCATCATGCTGGTATGCGTCTTCTATATGATGGCGCACTCCATGCTTCATTTGCCTAGGTTTGGGCGAGTGATCTCCCTCACTGCTTTTTTCAGGTGCCCTAAAAATATCCAGAAGCACATATTGTGAGCTTAATGTATCACTGTCACAAAACATATAACCTCCTTGAAACCCCCCCCCGTTAACAACTGATGGATTATCCCAACCCTCTCGAACCATCATCCAATATAGTACCTCTGTTGGCCCATCCCATGCGATTGTATCCATTGATCTTGCCCGGCGCGTGCTGATGTGACGATCATGGCGAGGTTCGGAAGATGGAAGGGAGGGGAGGGGCGGGTGCGGGAGGTTGTTAGGTTGTAGTTCCGGTCCCTACGGAACTCTCTCTCTCTCTTTTTTCCGGACAATCTATTTATCTCAGAAAAAGTTGAGAAGCAAATCAAAAAGGAACTATATTTAATAAAATAATCGTACAAATCTTATGTCGTATTAGGATAGGTCATAATTTCGGACTGGATAAAAAATCGGAGCTCAGAGGGCCAGTCTGACACAACACTAGTGGATTTCAAATTATCGAAGTAAAGGCCTATTTTTCCGTTCGCATAAGGAAAGAATGTAAATGAAATACGACATGAAATTGTATTTGTCTTTTTAATTTAATATATTACAAAAAGTTTAGAAATCCATTTCAAGTGAATCATTGTAGGGCTGGAGATGTAACTTTCCCCCACATAACTATCTCCCTATCTAGCTGTCTTTCTTCACACTCTCTCGTCACCTTTTTTACATAAAAGATTCAATTTAGTACTGAATATAACAAATTCTATCTTGTCTCTTATCGCAAATAGCATGTATTTTATATTTACGGAAAAGATAGACCAAAAGATACTAGGCTATTTATTTATCCGAAAGACTACTGAGGCTTGAATATGGTATAAATATCCTGGAAAATGTATTTTAAGATTTTCAATTTTATTCAGAATCCGAATACTTCATATTATTGAAAGAGAGTTGAAAATATAGTACACTTTTATCTTCAAAAACTTCCTTTCAATCGATTCTATCATAATCGGGTAATATAGTGAACAACGTTGTGCTTTTGCTACTTTCGGTAATTCCGGAACTTATAAATATTTACATAAATCTACAGTATTTTCAATGTAATTACGAAAATAAGCCGAAAATATGAGGCGAAATCCCATGTACCTTCCGAGCCTCAACTTTACTTTACTTGATAGTCTTTTCGCCTTTACCTTGCTGCTGAGGAACAGAAGAGAGAAGCAAAAGACAGCTGTCTTTCTAACCCCCCTGTAAAACTCTCTTTCCATTCAGAGAAAATATTTAAAATACCCGTTTGTACCGTAAAAATGATAAAATTGGCATTGGAAATTCTAATATAATGATCAAAATGTGCCGAATTCAAAAAGAGATATATCTCTCCCCTTACTCGATGTGTATTTCGAGAGAATATAAAGTAAAGGGAAAGCAAAGTAGGTCTAAACGGATGGAGTCAGCAAAGTTCGAAATGCAAAAAAATTAAAAATAATTTTTAATCATGTAGATTGGGCTAATTATGCCTGTAAAATGTTTCCGAGTGAAGAAAGGGAGGTATTTTGTAAGACATATTTGTATAATATTTCGTCGAGATCATTGTTTGTGATTTGAAAACAATTCGACGGCAGCCAAGAATCTGTCTTATACTCGTTCATCTTTCCTGTGCGTCAACATTGAAGACGTCGAAAGGAGAAATTAAGGATCGGTTCGAATGCGATCAATCTGCTACGTTTCTCGTGTACGGCGGCACTTTATCCTTTGAAAAATAAGCACGATCGGAATCCAGGTTCGGAGTCCAAAAGTCCTCGAAGAGATATCGAGACTCTCCGAGACTCATTATTTTTGAGAAAGACAACAAATTCAGCCTCCTTCCCCTCCGAACGCGATTCCTCATCAGGAACAAACGCTGCTGGTTTCAAGCTCGGTTTCAAGCTCATTTCGTCCTGAAGTAGCTGTCTACCATGTCTAGCCAAAACAAGCCCAAGATGCGTGCACAGCTTACACCCATGGAAAATCTGCTCGTGGGAGCAGTCGGGGGTACACTTGAGACGGTATGTGTCCCATTGTTTGCGAGATGTATCTAGTTGTTCCACCTTTTTTTTGTCATCGTCTAGCAGCTTGTGTGGGACATGGATGCCACCTTGATACTTTCGTTTCTGCGGATATATTTGCTTTCCCCCTTTTAGACTCTACAAATGCCTCTGCTCACACTGAAATTCGCAACACAAGAGGTAAACAAGTCAGCTAATATGTATAACCCTATAATATAACCAGTACTAGTCTCTAGCAAGCTTAATGTTTACATTTTATTCGGTAATTTAAATAATGCATCATTGTCACCGCTATCGTCACCTTCTCTCGCCCCTCATCCACCTTATCAACATCTCCGCCTTTTATGTAGCCGTGATGAGCAATCATCGCCGTCGCATCATCCCTACTACATTCGAAAATCTTGAAACATATATACTTTCATCGTGGTTATTCATAGGGTCGTCCGCTCCCCACCCGCCTTCCTGAATGGTAAGATTTGTTAATATCGCCAGAAGTTAAAACACTGTAACGCATAAGCAATACTATTAGTAAACATCGCCTATCTCCCCCTCCTCCTCCTTTCAACGCAGTAGCCACCGTAATAATAACACCATTTGCGCCAGGTATCGTGGACTAGGAATCCAAGCAGGGACACTAGCACCTATCACTGCTTTCCAGGTAGTAGTAGTAGTAGTAGTAGTAGTGGTAGTCACAGTACTTATTCTTTACTGATATGCTGACAGTGGGGGTGGGGATGGTGGTTGTGGGGGAGTTATTACACCTTTTAACAATAGTCTTGCCGGTGAGAAGTAATAAGCAGTTGTCAGCGTTGTTGATGAGTTGGGTTAGAGTGAATAACATAGTACCTACTTCTATCTTCACAGCAGCCGAAGATGAAGTGTGTCTTGAGTTGATAATAATGATGATTGGTAGGTGATGGTAAACGGGTTAATGGAGAAAGTAGTCACCGGGGGGAAGAGGAATCTCTCCGACGTCGAAACTATCGGTGATGTTGATGATAATACTTCCTAATTCGCCATTTTTATGAAATGCGGACATACTTCACCAAAAAATAGCGTGCGTACAATAACAGTATAAGAGAGAAAGATAGATAGATAGAGCGGGTGAGAGAGAGAGAGAGAGAGAGAGAGCGTGTGCGTGGCATACGACTTAAACATAACTTCCCGTGAATGAAATGGCCATACCAGGTTGCGCAATGATGGCCGGCGGAACCTCAGCAACTCTGTACATATATACCACTATTATTACTCCTACGTTATACTACTGCGACTATTAACGTGCTACAGCATGGATTTTATGGAAAAGCAAGTGTGACGATATGATGATGATGATGATGATGATGATGATGATGATGGTGGTGGTGATGGTGGAGGGGTAAATATGTAAATCATCGTTCATACTGCGTTAGTACGACGCGCGTATCGACGTGTGCATTATCGATGAGCTCCTAATCCTCCTCCTTCCTACTCAGCTATGGCCCGGTTGATTTGATCATGATCCAGCAGCAAAAGATGAAACTGGGCGTAGTTGACACGGTGCGACGAGATGACGAATTATTTCAACTTGATGATGATGATGATGATCATGATCATGATGATCATGATTCTCACATAGTATTGGTTATTGCCATCAAACTCCTCCTCGTAAGTCTTGTTGCTGATATTATCTATCCGTCTATGCGCTCCGCATGCTGAACGATGACAATACGATGATGGCGTCGCAGATCAAACATATCTCGAAGGAATTCGGTGTTACCAACGGCATCTTCCGTGGATTTTGCTCAACGGTAGCGATGAAGTTGATTGAGAGTAGTGCGAAGGGGGGGAGGGAGGAAGGAAAAAACAAGAAGAAGAAGAAGAAGAAGAAGGAGGAGGAGGAGGAGGAGGGAGGGTTATTCATCATAATCATCATCATCATCATCATCATCATCATAATTCATATTGCTACATGCAGACTCTACCCAACCACGAAAACAAAATAACCTCCTCTTCTTCTTCTTCCTCCCCTCCTCCTCCTCCTCCACCTCCTCCTCCTCCTTTTCTTCGCTCCACTCTCTCTCCCTCTCTCTGTCATAACACCGAGGTCATTTGTTTCTCCCCAACTCATTACTAATCTCTTGCTGTGGGCTGCTTAGGTGGTGCGAGAAGCAATATACACGGGAGGCTACCTGGGAATGGCTCCTGTTCTGACGAAGGCCCTAGTCACAAGCGACGTACGCTTCGATAGGAATTTCGATAATATGGGCAGCGGCGATGACGATGATGACGACGAAGATGATGACGATGATGATGACGACGATGATTAATGTCACCACGAAACACCTGTTATGTCAGATGGAAACGTTCAAGGGAAAAGACTACGCATCTGGGCTGGCAGGTGATGTGAGCGCAGCGTGGCAAGATGCCGTCCAACCACATACCTAGCAGCCATAACAAGGAAACACCGACGATGGTGGTAAGGCAGTAGGCGGGGGAACCTCTGTCTCTCCCGCCTCCTCGGTGTGGACGAAATATCGTCTCTCGTTGCACGAGAAGTATGCAGCGTTGTGTGCGTGCACATTTGCTGGTCGCGATCACGCACCAATGGCTTTGATGATTGTGCATGCGGCCATCATATTTATTACTATTATTATATTTATTGTTATTTGTTATTGTCGTTAACCTTGTTGTTGTTGTTGTTGTTGTTGTTGTTGTTCGTGCTCAGGGAGTACGACGGCAGGAGTCATTGCAGCAGTGCTGACGCACCCAGGTGCGGTGACAGACCACGACGTGAGAATGGAGATCATGCACCGAAGGGAGAGCAGATAATATATTGTAAATAAGTAGTAGCGCGTATGTGCTTTGGGTGGAAACGTGTATGCTGGATCAACTTCACGATTTGGCATGATGCTTATCATTCATATCGTCCGTTTGCACGTTGGTCATCGACGAGTGCAAGTTGAAGCTTATATTCTTGCATCTTGTTGTTTATATGTTTCCTCCTTGCTTGTTCTACCCTTACCCCTGTCACTCCCCCTCCCCCTCCTTCTCCATCATGAACCACCCATCAGCCGACACGGCCAAAACGTGCATGCAAGCTGATTTAGAGTGCAAGACCTACCCTACCGCAAGGGCAGCTTTCTTTGGTAATAATGCCACTGCTGCTGCTACCGCTACTTCTCGGAGTAAACGGGGGGGGGGGGGAGAGGAGGAAGGGAGCAAAATACGTGCGAATATTCCAGTTATCCTCTCAATAATGCACACATTGATGTGGCCTGTTGTCTCGTCGAGTGTTCCGTGTTCATTGATTGTTGCTGCACTCCTCATGATGATATCATGTGCACTAAGCGTAAGTGTCTTATTTCTAAACCGCCTCCTGCTGAACCCTAACCCTAACCCTAACTCTCCCTCCCTCCCTCCCTCCCTCCCCCCCCCCGGGGAAAAATCACCCAAAAATCTTCTACCAAACAAAGGGGTGGCCTCTTTTTCCAGAGGGGCCCATCAAGAAAGGTACCTATATATTT
>ADNK01000458.1:0-20837 GCA_000320545.1 Bigelowiella natans CCMP2755 | reverse complement strand
TTTCACGTGTGCAGAACACAAGTCGTCGTGATATTGAGTCGACGACAGAGAGTGGGGAGGAGGAGGAGGAGGAGGCAGGTCCGTTGTAACGATATTCACATGCTGCATTTTGTTGTGTCTCCTCCTAAATCTAATAGTAGGGAGAAAACGAAGGTCACTCAAGGCTACAGGAGGCGATGTTAATAATAATCATCATCATAATTCGCATCATCATCATCATCATCGCGGAGGAAGAAAAGCAACTCCTTTAACCGAGTGGAGGTATTTGTCAGAGCAATTTATTCCTTCATTCAACAAATGGGCCCCGGAACACCTGTTGTTGCTATGTTTGTCCTAACCCTAATGTCCTCCTCCTCCCCCCCCCCCCCCCTCCTCTTAGGTGTGTGGCACGAGCTCCGACTTCTCGTGTTCCCGATAGTAAATTGCCGACATACAAATCGCAGCATGGATATCATTTTTACCTGAACAATATCAGCGCTGCTGGCAAATTGTCTGTGGAGCAAAAGGACATCATATCGGAGAACCCGTCCACGGGTACACTATCAGATTTCATCCTATTCTCCAGTCTCAATGCTGTTTATGGTTCCAATTTCCAGAGTTGGTCACACGCGAATTGCATTGAGTACTGTGTGTTGTCGTCGTCGTCGTTGCTGTTGTTGTTGTTCTTGTTGTTCTTGTTGTTGTTGTCTCAGGTTGGAAATGCGTCGTATGCGATTCTCGTAACCGCACTGGATCGAGCCTCTGTCGTTTTTGCTGGCACCGAAAGAAGAGAAACATTTCATCATCATCATCCTCAAGCCTCCATCTTGTTTCCAGTCCTCATGATCCATCATCATCATCGTCATCATCATCATCCACTGCCCCTACTGCAGACCGATCCAATCCTAGCGAAACGACGCCATCGCCAGGCGTCTTTGCATCAGGGAAGCGGCGCAAAAAACGAAATCAGTGTCCAAGCCTAGACCCAAGCCTCAGCAAATTGAATCACAATCAAACCAAGCTGACGACTACTGCCAAGCGCCACAAGAGACGGTAGTGAAGAATCAGTTGCATGCACAATTTCGGTGCATATTTTGTCTACTGTTGGCAGAAAACCTAATCCCAATTGCCTGGGGACCGAATAAAAGGTTGAGTCGAAACAGGGAATGTATCAACGCCTCCTTATACATCAGCAAAGCGCCTTTTTTGCAGACAGCAGTGTGTTTTTATTGCGTAACCGCATAGCACTAAATTGTTTTGTCCAACAAGAAACATCATTGGAGCTTATTGGGATATGCAATCATTATGCAAGAGCACGAGCCGCTGTTGCAACCGACCACATGTGTACGTACAATAAGAATTTGTAATTTCACTCACTTCGTCCGCCGCGGCTAGGTGGGTCGCACTACTATGTTACCATATGCACATTATTATTAGCACTTCAAAGCCCAACTTTGCTGCTTGTTATGAAGTGCTAGAGTGCTTAGAATCGATCTGGATCGGACGCCTCTCATCGATGCGATATGCACAGTAGCGAGCACGCATCGCACACACACACATGTATAGATATAGCCACGGCTTTGCATTGCTATGTTAGGATGTCAATTGAAGAAAATTGACTTTTCATTATACATCCGTCTACAACTATACATAGCTCAAGGTAGCAAGAGCTTGCTGATGAGCAGCAAGCACTAGAGCACTAGAGCATGCTAGCATGATCACCTCACATTGTGACATCAATCGTAACGCATGTGTCACATAGCATTTGCTTGTATGTGGCTTGCACGATCAGAAGTTGCAACGTATCGATCTCATGTGCAATTGCGCGGCTGCCAAATTACTTCTGGATCGGACCTGTGTGTCTTGAGGAAATTCAGTCATGTGTATTTTGCAGAGACATAGGATAGGGCTCCCCGTTTACAGGCCTAAAGGCTTACTATTTAGGTGCTGCGCATTAAAGCTAGCGTCCATATGCGAATGCTGCAGAAGCAATCGTTACTAGCACATATCTAGTCGGCTAACCAATATGTGGCTCGGTCAGGCTGTATAAGCATCAGAGCTCTTACTGCAATATCACCCCATCATATCTAATTTTTCCTAGCTGCTCTTGCCTTCTTGAAGGCAAAATACCGCTGGATGACTGGGGTAAGTGCAAAAGTAAGGGTAAATCGAATCGGAGCTACGGAAGTGTATAAGGCCCAAGCTGTAATTAAATGGGATGCTTTAGAATCCAGCACCTCTTGGTGTACTCCGAAGTTTTCCATGAGTTCCAAGATACCTAATCTGTGAAGAGATTTTGAGAAGAATAAAGGATTAAGGGCATGGGACCATTGCAAGTTAACTTCGTGAAAAGTACTTATTCAGAAATTCTTTGACGTCCACTCCATTTCGTATAAGAACGTAAAACGCGCCAAGAGTAACAACGTCTATCACTACGTACGTCCCAATTCCTGATCACAAGAAATCATACATCGATTCTCTACAGTGTCCCATTCGAAAACCAAAGAAGAATAGTTTCGATTAAACGTGAATTGTGGCAGAAAAGAGGCATCTCTGCATAACCTTCGTTGTGACAAATTGGAGTTTCAAGAAAATTAATTCGAAGGCAATTCTCGGTTGTACATTTTTTAAAACAAAAATCCAGGAGTGCAGCATGGATTTATCCCTTCTGTCACGGGAAGTTGCTACTACCTGTCCATCCGTATTTATCCCACAGCTGCCTTAGATGAGATTTCCCCCCCTCCGTCTCCGCATTATTGTCTTTGGTATCTGATTCGTCCCGAGTCTTGCGTGTTTCTATCTTAACTTCGCGTGCTGCTGCTGTTCCTGTATCCTTGGCGGATTGTGATGACGATTGTGTACAAAGGGGTCGGGGCATTGCATTTATTTGAAAGCAAGGGAGTCCTCGAAAACGAAGAGAGTACGGTGATGCAAGGTGTGGACAAGGTCGCCGTTGGGCGAGGGCAGCAGGGATCCAGGTGTTGGTAGCCGAAGTCAATGACTGCCTTAGCCCAGACCTTGATAGCCATATGGCTTCTCGTTGATTCGCCTTCCCAATTGCGCACCGAAACGGCGACGCTGCCGCATTCATCGCCGCTCTGATCACCATTGGTACACGTGTTTTGCGACGGACGCGACTAAGTACGGAAGCTGTTTTTATGCTGCGACTTGTTTTTTACAAGTCGCAGCACACAAATATGCTCTGTACGTGCCAGTGAACGAGTTCTCTTGCTGTCGTCCTCGTTCGCCCTCCTTCTCTCGTGTTTTTTGCGGTTGTTCTTACGTCGCCGTTAGACGTTAAGACGTTTCCCGGATAATTATTGGGAATTGTGTTGCTTTCGTTGTGCCCACAAGTCTTTATTTTACCGAGGTTTTCACTGTTTGGATTGGAACTCTTTTTTGTTTCAAATTCTTCTTCTTGTCTTCCTCCTCCTTTCCTTCCTTGACCTCTCAACGCCCCGCCCCGCCCCTGGAAGAAGAACGAACAGAAGCGAGGAGGATCCTAGGAAGGAGGGAGCCACGACTGCACACTACAGCCTTTCTTTCCTTCGTGTGAACACACACACACACACACACGAAAGATTCGCTATGAGTTCAGATTGGGAAGGCAGTAGTGAAATTCGTGAGAAATCCAGCAGTAGAAGGAAGGAGGGGAAAAGAGACAACAGAGCTCCTTTCAATGTTGTAGAGCGTGGCATTAACGGCCCCTCAGCAGCCGTTAGCGCCGATAGATTTCACACCAAGGGCCCATTTAGAACCTCGAGAACAAATTTTTCCAAGAGAGGAGGATCTACGCCTCTCCCCCCCTGTCCCTCGCCTTCATACTCAGGGCTTAAAGCTCCTGATGATTTTGAGTTAGATAGTCCTTCATCTCCGTCTTTGAATGCTGACGAAGGAATTGATAGTTGGGAGGATGGCCCTAACGCGAGCAAGCCCTCGAAGGTTTCCACCTGTGTATGAACGTTTGAGGATGTGTTTTGACAAACGCGTCATGGTTTGAGTTATGTTTCTTGTGCCAACAGACGGTAGTCCTCAACGTGTACGATCTCAATCCAGAGGACGACAAGAAAAAGTAATGCACTCCTCAACGGAGATAGTATTCTCAAATAACCCATTGCAATTTTAACGTCTAGGCACGTAACAAATGTGAACGATTGGGCGTTGATGGTCGGCACTGGTGCGTTCCATTCAGGAGTGCAGGTTGATGTTTGTCTCATCGCCACAAATCATGCTCAACTGACTCCTGACGATGAATTATAACTTTCGTGACAGGTCCATGGTAGGGAGTGGTCATTCGGGAGCTCAGCCGACCATATCCGCGCTATACAGGTCTCGATGATGATGGTGTTGATGATGATATCGATGACCTTTTGACAGCAGAGAAAAGTAGTATATCGATGCACATTGTTGATGTTATAGTTTTTACTATGAAATCCAGCGCAATATTGATGCGGTGCCTTTCAGGATTTCCTAATCTATTAACTGTCATATCGTACGTTGCCTACTACGCTACTAACAGGCATGCCGTCCAAGACGATGCTGCCCAATGCAGTATAAGTTCCGAATGTCAGTCGAGATTGGATCCACTAAGCTCTCGCCAAAACTGGTAGATTAAACTAGAAACAAGATTCTGAGCAGATGATAGGAAATAGACTCTAAATGAGCCATTCCAACCATGCAATTGCCTCTAAAACGATGACAGGAGAACAGAATATCACCACGTTCCCAAACAAGAAGAGATTCTCTCGTTATAAGAAAGAATACTTCTCATCATCATCGACTACCCTTCACCATGATATGCACCTTACCTCAGCTACTTTTCGCAACACCGCTATATGCAGGTGAAAGACCTCATCGAGAAAATGGCTCAATCTGACCGTTATCAGGGTTCTGCCTACAACATGTTAAAGTAAGTGTTGGTTGTAGGTGTGTTTGAGATTGGAAGAAGAATTTTTTAATCGCAAAGATATGTGAGACCTGAAACGATATAAAAATTACTGTAGTCTTCATTGGTGTACAATATGACTCTGGCAACTTTCTAAATTCTCACACCTCTTCCCAATCCCCATCTCCCTTAAGGAACAATTGCAACGATTTTTCGAACGATCTATGCCAGAGGCTAACGGGGGGGCGTGGTATACCGAAATGGGTAAACAGAGGGGCAAGAACACTGGACAAGAGTAATAATGATAGCAATACTAACAGTCAACAATAATAGCGATCTCGACGGTGGAAGTATCGGTGTTTCTATTAGTTGGCGTTGACTAATCACAACATTATCCCGCCCTTCGGTACAGTACTGGATTCCGCGGAGAAAGTTGCAAGTCATCCCGTGACGAAATCGGTGAAGCAAGCCTTTTGTTATGCCGGGCGAGGAGTCTCAGAAGGGTAGGGATTCCCTATCCAACCCACCCTCGGAACGAAAGAGCAGCTATATGCTTTCGCCACATTGAACTTTTGCATAGTGACGCGTGGCCCTAGGGCTTGAGTCGTCATGATTCACATCTCAGCCTCCTCCTTCTTCTGTGTCTTTTATTACCTATCACAGAGTTACTGTGGGTGTATCAGCGGTGAGAAAGACGATGGAGGTATTACTTAATGCCGCCAAAATAACTAATAGCAGCCTTGGCACATTCCAGCCGACACCTCGAAAGAATACTACTTAATGCAAGTCCGTCACAGCAGCTACGAGTTGCAGAGCAGACATACGGGCACTTCGCTTGTGTCGTCGGCTGTATGCTTTTCTTACGAACAATCGATTGTATGATGTTTTTTTAATGTGCAACTGCAGGCATCCCAAGAAGGGCTGAAAGACTTCCTATCGCAGATGGAAAGGTGGTGCTACTTCTGCTGATCGAAACAGGGTTTATTCGTTCACCTTTGAATTTGCATGTTTTTGTTTTGGAAAAATAGGTTCCAATGCTTGGGGGGGGGGGGGTTGCTTCGGACGTGTTACGGAGAGAACGATCTGCAGGAACCCGAAACGACAGCGACGACAAAGGGAACAACGAACCCTCCAAGCCAAGTAAGGCAGACCAGCAAAGAGGGGGAAAAAAAACAACGAAATCGGAGAAGCGGAAAGACAGCTCGCACTGAGCAAAACAAATTTCCAGCAGCAGAGAAATCAGCATCATTGTCGTCCACTTCTGTCGTGAGTACTAATGAATTCAAAGGCCTTGGTAGCAGTTCTGTAGCAGAAATTGGAAAGAAGAGATCTCATGGGTCTACTCCCCAAGGAACGTCCCTTTAAATGCCAATACGTTACCAGGGGCCTTATTTCTGGTTAATGTGTATTTCTAAGTCTCCTGAAGCCACGTTGTTGTCAGTAGTGTCACAGAAAGCATGTTATATGTGTAAGCAATGATATGACAAATGATGCACTAAAAATTAAAAAAAATCTGTACGTAACAAATCACGGTTGTGGGTAACAAGTAACAAGGGTCATATCTATATTTATATACATGTGCAGATGCAAGAAACTGATGCCACATCACCAAGTGCCAAATTGTGAAAGACATGGATCATATGTATATCTGCTGCATGCGATGCTAGCATGTGCCAGTCCAAATTTACGCAGCGAACAATTGACGACAGTTATTTTGACAGGAACGATGACACCGCGCCGAGAAACTGACCAAGCTAGCAAGCTAGCAAGGAACACATGCAAACGCGTTGGCTTGCGCTTGCGGCACGTCGCGGACGGATCAACAGACATATATATAACGCTGAACGCATTCGCAAATAACATGATCGAAGTCACGGCATCGCAGAAAATAATTAACACAGCTAGACAGCCACACAGCTCTAGCGCTGTCTAGCTAGCTAGCTTTGTAGCCGCCGCACATTGTAGCATTGCATACGTGACTAATCCATGCTGTGTGCAATAATGATTTTTGCTTTCATTGTACACATCCAATCTAGCAATCCATCTAGCCATCTGTTATTACGTACATCTCGCGCGTGCATTTGCATGTACAGCGCAAAGCACATGCATACTACTAATGTAGTGCGGGTGCAGCGCATCGTAGAGCGCGTGCACCTCCAAGCTAACAAGGCCTGGACACGCGGCGAATTCGCCGCATAACGAATCGTGAATGCTCAGATTGCATCGTGTCGTAGTTTTGTGCACGCGTGCATGTCCGTTTGATCAGCACGTGGCAGATCGCATGCTAGCATGCCCAGCAGCAGAGCAGGAGCTGCTGACTGTTCTGCGGTATATCAGCCTTTTATTTTTGAGTTTTAGATTGCGAAATACATGCATAATCTACGAATCTACGATCATGATCGAAGGTCACAGTGGGTGCCACAAAACGAATGCGTTGTGCGATGTTTATTACATTCATGGGGACTTTCGATATCTAGATGTTTTCAACGATTAACAGCGATCTTTCCGATGTGTTGTCGTCAGCAATTAGTCGTCTTCCTCTAGTTCCTCATCTGAGAGAGCTGCGGCAACACCATTGTTTCAACATTTTGTTTCGATCAATTTATTGGGAATACCCATGCGCTTACCTCGGCGTTAATGGTCTTTGGCGGCGGCTGCTGCTGTTGCTGCTGGGCGATGGTTTTTCGGTGCCGATATGCTGAAATTATGATGCACGCAACAACATTATAAAGCAGTTAAAAAAATGAGAGTGAATTATGTCACTAGGATGATCGATCTGAAATCACACATTATTACCAGGCGTCTCATCATTTTAACGGATGGAGACTCACAGCGGACGGGAGTCTCCTTCTCATCCTGAAACAACGGATATATTGAATAAGTCAAGACGATGAAATGATCGATCCGCTCTCTCTCTCACTCTCTTCTCTTGCGAAACAATAGCCCCACCCGAACAAAGGAAGCCCTTCCTCCTGCGACAGTAATACGTCGAAGCTTATCCTCAGCATCTGCGACGACGACGACGACGACAACGACAACAACAACAACAACAACAACTGTGTTTGTCTCATTCCTCTCAGATATGGTGCTGTGCTGCTGCTGCGGCGATGTGCTTATTGAACAGCGTTTGTCCGAGCTGCTTAATACGAAGATACATTCCGTTCCAAATGCACTTGGTAAGCAGAGAATAAGTAGTTACAGATGGTGATGGTTTTGTTTTGATATTTACACACACACACACACACACACACACACACACATATATATATATATATATATATATATATATATATATTATTACATATGTATGTTTGTGTGTGTGTGTATACGATGTAAATGACGCGTTCGTTATTCGGACGGCCTATGCTGCAACAACAACAACACCTCTAGAGACGTTGATTTTGAGGGCAGGGGAAACGCGTGCGGAATCTTCGAATTGTACTTTGCTTGCTTTCTGGAAAAGATTAAAAGCAAAACAAAATATAATAAAATAAAAAAACAGAAACATCATCTTGACCCCGTCGTCGTCGTCGTCGTCATCGCCGATCGATCGATCGTTGTGTAGGGAGGGGAGGGAAAGGGAGGGAGGGATGATAGGAAATCATTTTGTAGTAGTAGGAGTAGTAGTAGTAGTAGTAGTAGTAGTAGGTGTAGTAATAGTAGAGAAATGTGTTGGGGGTGCTGATGAATACCACCTTACTGTCGGAGACCTTGAGGTGTCTTCGGCCTGAAGTAAGTACCATCGAGCATGATGATCAGGCACGTAGCATTAGCAACGAAGGCAAGTGGGGGGGAGGATGGAACATGCATTCCCTTACGCGCTAGAGGGGAGATGGGAGCCTCGCTATTGAGCAACAGATGACGGTCCTTTCCGCTATATTGGAACTTGTTCTTTGCCACTAGCTCCAGCTTCTTCTTCTGAGGACCCTGAATCAATCAATCAATCAGTGAAATAGCAGCAGCAGTAGTAGCAAAGCAGTAGCTTAGTAGCAGCCAGTAAGAGTCGTAGTAGTAGTAGAAGAAGACGAAGAGTTGTTGTTGTTGTTGTTGTTGTTGGCCCAAGTAGTAGTAGTAGTAGTAGTGGTAGTAGTAGTATTGGTGATATTATTATTTGTTACCCTCCCTGCTTGAGATGGCGACCAAGAATCTCTCTTGTGATTCACCTTCAAGTTTGACATTCGCCTTCTTCCCTGCCGCACCGTAGCTTGTAGTACAGCAGGGCTGTTGCTGCTGCTGCTACTATGATTTGGGTGGAAGTTGAATTTACTAGGTGTGACGGGTTGCGCACGGCTGCTTCTCGAAGTAGTCGCGATGGTCCTGCTGTTAGTATTCGCGGCGATTTGCGGGGACGGACTTCTGTCCGAAGATGATGATGCGTCGTTATGTGCCGTCTTTGGACCTTTCTTGAGCATCTGTAAGAACTTGCCCATCTTGCTGGCTTTTGATACGGTCTTAGCCGCGCTCTTGGATTGCGGTGATGTCGCCATTGGGGCGGTCGAGCGAGGGGAGCGCTGGTGAACAACAACGACAAACGACGGACGAGGGGAAGAATGACGACGATAGCAGTAGGCACAATTAGTTAGTGTTGCTGTTGGAGTGTTGTGGCAATCGATGTTTTATACACACACACACACACACACACGCACGCACACACACGCACGCACACATCTATATTATATATTAAGTACATATTATTGATATATTTATCGATATATATCTAGACATAAGACAAAAGACATATAAATATTATATATATATATATATATATATATATATATATACATGTATATTCTTGCTGATATACCATCGACATTTGTGCATTGCCCGTGAGCTGGCCTGGTTTCATTCGAGGGCTGCTGCTACTATCGTTCTTTGAGTCCATGGAAACTGTTGGTGTCTGAACCCTAAAGAACGAAAGAACGAAAGAAGTGAAAATAACAACAACGAATGAGATCAATCAGGAGGAGGGGGGGGGGTCGTTGTGTTCGCTCTCTCGAATCATTATCATAATAATCATCGGTTGAGGTGTGTGTGCGTGCCTAGAATGGACGCGCCCATCGGTCTTTATGTTATATCGCGCCTGTGGAGGAAGGAGGGGGGGGGGAGGAGGAGGAGGAGGAGGAGGAGTACCCACAACCATACGTCACGTCGATGTCATTCAGAACAGGAGGAGACGCACGTGTGTTTTCAGTGTGACTTGGCGACAAACCAACACAACGCGCCGCCGCTGATGTTCCACTAGTTACCTTGATGCAGGTCGAAAGCGTGATGCTATGTGCGCTCTCCGTCGCGTCCCTCTGGAACGCTCTATTGTTGTCTAAAGCCTGTTCGATCTGGAAGCGAATCGGGGGTGCCCGGCCGCCCTTGCCCTCTGCGAAAAACGAAGAAATCAAACAAAAACGCAGTCTGGTGGTGTGTGGGTGTCAGAAGGGAGGGGGGGGTAGAAGTCTGTCAAGGTTCATTAGTAGTAGTAGCAGCAGCAGCAGCAGAAACAACTAGAAAACTTACACGTGTCTAAAATATTCACACGCACGCACATTCACTCGAAGAGAGGGAGAGAGAGAGAGAGAGAGAGAGAGAGAGGCACTTGCACTTGCACTTGAACAACAACAAACAACAACGACAACAACTGACTGTTATTTTGCAAATCCCCTTCTATCCTGTGGATCCACGGATGTTGCATGATCGTTTCTATCTTCATGCGCTGTAACTGACTCTGCGTGCGGTGAAAATAACATATCACAATGATGATATGATGCCCGTTGCTTAAACCTCAACCATTGCTTTAATACATGCCACATGCATGCAGAAAGCAGTTAATGTATATATATTTTAAAATATATTTATGTATGTAAATATATATATATATATATATATATATATGTGCATATGACTTTCTGATTATTCAACAAAGATATAACTTTATGAAGAAGTAGCCAAAATGAAAGACATATGTATTAGTATTACATATTAGCTATATGTCGTCCTCGTCCTCCACCCTGCCCTCCCGCTCCCCCTCCTCCTCCTCCTCCTCATTATTCTTCTTACAGGATTCAGAATCTTTCGGATAAGGTCTTGGAGATCCAGCGACAGAAAAGACGGCATCTTCAACAACCCTAGACTGAAAAGGAAAAGAAAAAATCGAAAAAACTTATTTTCAACTGTCTCTTGATACATTTCAAGTACACTGCTCTCGCAACAGGTATATATTTTCAGGTATCCCCCGCCCGACCCCTCCCCGTCTTATTTTTCAAGCTGACAATGATGTTTACCTAATGGTCTTCATAAGAAGAACTTCGTTACCATGATCGAAAGGGAGGAATCTGAATGGTAGTTCAACATGACGTCAATATTAAGCACCATGAGTCGCGTCCCGGAAGAGCTGAAACACTCCTTCAAAATGAAGCATCTCTCTCTCTCTCTCTCTCTTTCTCTCTCCTTCTCCGTACCCGCAGCACATGGTAAATAGAATGACTCCGACAGACCAGATATCACAGGGATAGCTGTAGGACTGTGTGGCGAAACATATCGTCAGGTAGAGAGAAAGAGAGAGAGAGAGAGAGAGAGAGAGAGAGAGAGAAAGAGGCCATGGCAGCAAACGAATGAGGTGTAATAATCCAAGAACAGGCAGACATTAGTGTGGTCGGTGTTAGAGGTGAATCATCATGATCATGATCACCTCTCCCCTGACTATCTCGGGAGCTAAGTAATATTTCGTGCCGCAAAGGGTACGCCTAATGATGAGATGTTGATCCATTGATTCATAAAGATGATGCCGGTGCCGATTAATGATGATGGTGATGGTAAGGATGAATACGTACGCTTTACAACGAACAACACGCGCAAATGACATCATATTTTACACATATATGAACATATATATATATATATATATATATATATATATATGTATTTATACACATTATATTTATTTATATGTTTTGGTAAAATAATAATGGATGTACGTATTAATTTACATCTCTATTCGCACGCAAAACGAGCCACCAGCATTATAATTACATTTTTTTTGCGGCATCCCCGTATTTCGATAGCCCGAAATCGATCAGCCGTACATTGTGCTTCTTATCCTGATTATGATTATATATATATATATATATATATATATATATAATATGTAAACATATGTGTGTGTGTGTGTAATAATCGCAGCCTCCCTTTTTAATGGCCATGGCTGGTGTATAATGTTTTACCAGCATTATGTTCTCTAGTTTCAGATCTCGATGCGCTATTCCCTTTTTGTGCCTGATCCATCAGTATCACCATTATCCGTCACAACTAGACTCGATATATACAAAGAACCATTCATACATTCATACATACATACATACATATATGCACATACATTTTTGCAGCATCTACTCAGCCACACCGAACATCCTCTCCGCATGCAAAAAGAATTATCTTCCTTCTCTCTTTTTCTAGACTACTACTCACAGGTATGAGAGAGCACCGCACAGCTGATGGAATAGCAAGAACGCTTCCATTTCACTGAAAACTGACAACCGCTCCAGGAGTCTATCAACAAAGTGAGCGATGATGATGATGAT
The DNA here is from genome assembly GCA_000320545.1 of Bigelowiella natans CCMP2755. Classification (NCBI taxonomy): domain Eukaryota; phylum Cercozoa; class Chlorarachniophyceae; genus Bigelowiella; species Bigelowiella natans. The sequence continues at coordinate 8,405 of ADNK01000458.1, read as the reverse complement.
GATGATGGAGGTGGTGGTTTTTCAAATTTAGAGGAGAAAGCTTCTCAGAATGTCCAAAAAAAAGGCAAGCATTGTATGTCTCAAAATGGTAGAAGTATGCGGATGATATCATTAATATTACTGGAAAAGCTCCCCCCCTGGAACATATTCCATGACGATTCCTAGTTGTTGAAAATATGATTCACGGCTTTTAAGATACTTCGCTATTCATCTTATTACGGAGAATAAAGAGTGCTGCTGCTGTTGCAGCTGCTCTATGACTTGTCAGAATGAGCTCAAGTGTGTTTTATGTTCACTCAAAGAAAAGGAGGATGGTGCAAGAAATAGGAAAGGAATGCACGTTTACCCCTACCCATCTTCACCATCTGTTTCTAAAACTCTCTCTCTCTCTCTCTCTCTCTCTCTCTGTGTGTGTGTGTGAGAGAGAGAGAGAGAGAGAGAGAGAGAGAGAGAGAGAGAGAATCAAAAGACAGACAGAGAGTCGGGAGGAGGGATCATCATCAGACTTACCAATATAGTGGGGGTTTGTATCAATGATGTCGTGAACTTTGATGATATTAGGATGCGAGATGGACCTGAACAAGAAGAAGAACAAGAAGAAGAAGAAGAAGAAGAAGAAGAAGAGATAAAGATAGGGTAGGCCTCTCAGTTCAGCAAGAGCGCGCGCGCACACACACACACACCACATAAAGTTTAATATGTATATATCTCACCAGATCCTAATATGCATCTCTTCACACTATATCTATCTCTTTTGTAGTAGGTACAACTTAAACGTGATTCATATATATATATATATATATATATATATATATATATATATCGAGAACTTTACATTGTGATGTTAATTTCACGATGGAGGTTTTCCGTTTGCCTTCGCGTTTGCAGTCGCTTTCGCGAGATGAATTTGATAGCCACCTTAAGTGGAGATAATGTCAATAAATAATTTGTAAAAGATTTTCCGTATTCTGAAACCAAGTTAGGGTAGTTCTTACTTGTTTGTAAGTTTTCACATGTGTCGCCAGTTTTACCTAATATCATCGTTTAAAATGAATTGCTTCCTACATTATCTTGCACATTCGAGGCCGAACTATTTAGTGAAACGCAAAAGAATACCTTCCCAATCACACCCTCTCCGAGTGTATGCCCTAACCAATAGTCCCCCATTGCTTTCCATTTTTTTTTAGATGCCATGGTCGCAGGCCTGCAGAATTATCCATAATATCGCAACATGTAAGGATGGAACACAGATATAGACCTAGGAGTCTTTTTCCTTTTTATACATATGCATCTTGAAGTGTCTATTCGACAATCACGCGATTTTAAAAGTTCAAGTATTGGAGCAAACAGGCGAGCCAAAAAGTCTTATCTTTCAAAGGGTTTTGAAAGATTAGGTGTTCGTGTCGGGAGATAAATTGAAAGGTTAGACAATAAGGAAGATAGCTTATCAGTTTTGCAATCGATGAGCCTTTTCCTGGCATGGCACTTAACGAAAGAGGCAAGAGGAGGGAATTGCACAGGAGCATCGCGTACCAAATCTAAAGCTCCCGTCGATACGCTGGCAGGGTAGGATTTGATGAGGAGTAGGAGTTTGATGCAATTGGAGCTTGCAAGATCCGTGGATCAATAAAGAGAAATGTTCAGTTTTGGTAAAAGCGTGCGTGGCGTTCTTTCCCGCGTTTCACTCGCGTTGAGTCGAAACAAGGGCATTTTTGCATGCTAGCGCGTCTTCACGCTTAAACGCAACACGAACGCCCCGCACAAAAAATAGAATTTATTTCTGCGGCATGGGGTTGTCGTAATTAGGTAAATTCACCTAGTGTTATTAGTTCGTTCTCTAATCGTCGTCGTACTTTTTAGCTTCGTAGCAGAAAAACTCCGAGTTTATAATATTTATTGAACGGTGTAGATCTACATTATTTTAGACTTTTCCCCGATCGAGAAAATCCTGAAATCACCCCAAAAAATACGTATCTCGAGGTATCCGTGCATTCATCGTGCTCCTCCCCCTGACAGTACTTGAATCTTCGGCTAGGACAGCAGCCAGGGTGAGCAAGAGTCCGGCGTCCTCCTTCTTACTCTCGACACAATCCTGCTCTGAAGTGACGAGAAGATATCGAAGCCTGCTCCAGCTAGCTCTCTTCCTATCGCTGTTGAGAGAGGCTCTTGTTGACCCAAACCACATTCCCTAGAGCACCGAATGACATCTAGAGATACGCTTCGTTCGGGAGTGACTCGTGAATAGAATAAGATAGCTCAAAATAGAAATATATTTACATGCCACCCCCCTCCCCACTATCTCTCTCTCTCTCTCTCTCTCTATGTGTGTGTGTGTGTGTGTGTGTGTGACGTATTCATGTAGGAATCCATAAAGATTCAAGACTCATGAAACAAGTCATCAGTTTACAGCCTAATGAAGGATTAAAGAATCATTTTGATGAAATAAAGAAGAAGAACTCAAAGGTAGTTTAATTGTTATAACGATTTAGATTTATCGATCACGTTTCACGATTTACAATAGAAGAAAAAAATCATCATCATCCTAGAAGAAGAGGATGATATAACTCCATACGAGGATGAGGTACATTCACTTACCTTGAAATCTAAGCAATATTGCACCGAAGTTAAAAACATTTCATCTAGCTGAGCGATTATTTATTTTGCAGATAAAGCAGCTAGGCACATTTCGTGCAAAGAAACTCGAGATTAATGACGTGAGTTATTGGTAGCAATAGGTTCAGAATGGTCTTTTAATTATGAATTTTTTAAAGTTCATGAAGGATGAAAGCCTCCAAACCGAAGTCAAGGTTGTCCTATCCCTTAATGATGTCTCCAAATGATTATGTAAAGATGTGTGTTTGGTTGTCTGAATATGTAGGTGCGTGTGGTGCCAATATAGAATTGTTTCTACTACAGAATTCATTACGTATGTATACCTGTGGGATGCATACCGATAACAATATCAAAATCTATTCAGGACGCAGCTTGTGTATTAATATGTACGACGGGGGGGAAAGACACTGTTTACAAGGTTTTTTTTTTTTTTAATTCATCATTACTGCGCAGCAACACTGACTCTTTCCTATCACAGTGCTCTGATATCATCCGCCGTGGGTCGAAAGACGTTTTCATAATCTCACAGCACCCTGATGCGACTGAGGTGTTGCATGATCCACGATCGATGATGAGATGTGACATAGACGGCGACGGCTGATGCTGGGCCGAACTAGCTGCCGCATTTTCAAATAATACCACATGAAGCAGCAATAGTACCAGCTGCGCCTTTTTCTTAAAATAGATCATATTCCCCCATAGGACGCCTTCTTTCGCCAAAAGGCGTGGAGACACGGTGAGTAGTAGTAATAGTAGTAGCAGCAGCAGCAGCAGCAATAAGTAGGAGTAGCTTATTTCTAGATTAGCCGATGGGATGTAAACCCGAGGGAACCCTCCTCACTCTTTCGACTCTCCCGAAGCCATGTAATTTATTCAATTTTACAAAAAAAGGTGCGAACATGGTTACCTACCAGTTCCAGCCGACTATGAAGGCACTGAAGCTGATAGGCGACAGGGTGACGCTCAAAACATCGAATCGGGAATATCATGTCTAAGATAAATAAAAACGCGGCGAAAACTGACCGCAGAAATGTTATGCTGTGCAATCATCAGGGCAACGAGGAGAGAGGGGGTTTGGAGTGTCCGTACAGGTTTGAAGAGGACAAGCAACATTGGTAGTATGTTATATTAATATACATCTTTGCGTCTGTCTCCCCCCCCCCTTTCTCTCCCTCCCTCCCTGGTAGTTGGTGCAACGTCGGACGCTTCAGTGAGGATGAGATGTGGTACCATCTTCAATTGTATCATGTGAGTTACTGCACTACCACTTCGCACAAATCATAGCTCTCGGGGGGGGAGGGGGGGGTTGTTCGCGTAAGAACATGTTGGAACTTTCATTTGTGTGTGTGTCCAGGTCAATCATAAGAACAACAGGCTTCATGAATGCCCTGTTTGCAAAAAGGTATATCTGAAGTTTCTGGCATGTTTTCGTGGCCTCCTCGTCCCCATCCCATCATCTCTCGCAATTTAACATTCTGGCTGCGTCTCTCTCTCTCTCTCTCTCTCTCTCTCTCTCTCTCTCTCTATGTGTGTGTGTAGGTTATGCCCCCAAATCTGCAGGTAGGTAGGAGTGTGGAGAGACTGCCATTCATATTCTTTCATAGCTATCAACATTATGCCTTGTATTTAGTTATTATCATCCTGCTACTAGGTTCATTACCGCAACCACCACGGCCCCGTCGCCAAAGGAATCATCGAAAAGGTATGTGTGTGTGTGTGTGTGTGTGTGTGTGTGTGTTTGTGTGTGTATGACGACAACAAGAGTCTTTAAGCACAGTGAGTGCGCGCGCGTGTGTGTGTGTGTGTGTGTGTGTGTCTTTATGTGCGCGTGGAAATATAAATGACATTCGGGATCGGAAATGTTCCAAACAGGAGAAAAGGAGCGGGGTGTTCGCTCTGGTAATAATGCACCCACACGCACACGCACATCCACACACTGAGAGAGAGATAGAGAGAGAGAGAGAGAGAGAGAGAGAGAGGGAGAGAGAGAGAGATCACACGGAGGCACCATTCTTGCTTCATTCCGAGTCTATTTGGGAAGAGACTTTTGACCAAACCGAATAACTGTCACATGCATCTACGTATATATATATATATATATATATATATATATATATATATATTTACATATATGTAACTTTGAAGGCCGTGTGCAGAAGGGGGGATGGGAGATTCCTGATGACGCAAGAGGTTTGTAGCACTACCCATCGATGATAGTGATGGTGATGATGATATTCCACGAGTCTTGCCAAGCGATCCATTTTTCACGCCGCTGGTTGCTAGCTGACGGAACTACTCATTGTGGTGCGTGCATGCATGGGATATGCGTTTATTTTGTGTGTGTGTGTGTGTGTGTGTGTGTGTGTGCGCGTACACTATATTCCACAGTTTGCTGAAACTGGATTCTGGCTTCCGGGCGGGCAGCTTGACCCTGGTAGTTGTCATTCTCGTTGTTACTACTACTACTACTACTACTACTACTTCTACTACCATAAACTACATACCACGCCCCATTATTTTTTCGGGCGCAAGTATTGAAGACTACTAAACGATCAGGAGAGTCGCTGAGAGATGGGGTCATTCGTGAGTGCAAGGAGGAAGCTGGAGTGCATATCGAGATCAAGGTAGAAGAAGACGTCTCTGCCGCCTAACATCCTATCGTATGTTGATGTCTACGCCGTTGCGTGTGTGTAATTTCAGGGAATCCTGGAGGTCTTGGCGAAAGGTCACTGCCGCCGCTGCCAAAATACCCGCTTACGATGACTATAATACTCGCTGTTTTCACACGGGGGGATGGGTTGGTTATGATGATGATAGGCGCGTATTGGAGAAGGGTTACATTCTATGCTGAGCTTGTCGACGAGGTGGTATTTCGGGTGCAGCTGTTTTTATTGTTGTTGTTGCTGCTGCAGCTGCTGCTGTTTTTCAGTTGTTCTTCGTCGCCGTTTCACACAGCACAGTATAGCATAGCATAGCATAGCATGCATGGCCACCTACCTACGCATTGGCTGTGTCTCAGAAATCCGTGCCGAAAACGTTTCCCGACTACGAATCAGCAGGGGCTGTTTGGGTACACTACCATATCTCTTTCCCCACACTCTCCCATACTTACTTCAAAGCGCTAACTTGGATGGTCGGTTGCAAGGTATCTGCGGACGAGCTGGAGGACAAGGCGAAGGCTCTGAAGTTCAGGTTTTATCATTGCCTTCCAACGTGTCTTGCCTTTCACATGTCCGCGCAATAAGCGGCTACGACGAAACGCTCAGAAACGCGCTTTCCAGTTGCGTCGACAACATCATCCACGAACTTGTTAGGAGCGCAAGCGAGCCTCTCAAATGGATCCCTTTTATAGCTAAGGGAGGGAAGCCGAAGCCACTATGTAAGCAGTTGTTCCTTGCTCAGTTTAGTGTCAAATCGCGTGTTATTGATGAGGTGTCCATTGCTGCCGTCGTCACAATGCTAGGTATCCCAGACGAGCATAAAGAGCTTTTCAAGGATGTGAGGTTGTGATTGCGTGGAGCAAGAGCAAAGAACATATCTAGATATAGCCATGATGAAGATATACGGGTGTGATATCTTCTCGTTAAGAACATGACTCGCTCGATGCAGAATATACGGAATTGAAAGTTGCTTGCCGTGTGTAAACTGTAGCTGTTGAGGAGGAGTGCACTTTTTTCTGTAGACAGTATGGCTCTGTGCTATTGTTGCTGTCATTGTTATTTTTGCATGCATGCATGCCAGTATGGGTGGATCATACGGTGCATATTGTTTGTGTCCACGGTACGTTATTTGTGTACAGCTAACTTATTAAGATTGCCATTCAAATGTACATACACTGCTATGTAGACTGAGCTATTGCCGCGTCGATCGATAACAATGACGAAAATATCTACATACTGCTATACATCTAGACATTCATCAGCATGTGCATGGGACATATCGCACATACTATAATACAATCGTAATTTGTAGCAATGCAGCTAGCTAGCTAGGTCTAGCTAGAGGTGGCGAGTTGTAAACTGACTAGCTAGCTAGCTGATGGCAATAATGAGATAATTCGAGGAAAGCGTCGGCAGGCTAGCAGGGGGCTCACATCCGGACATGCTGCATGCTGTCATCAGCTGTCTATAGCTGTGCTCACGATGCAGCAACACTGCATGCATGCTAGCACGGGCATGCGCATGAGTCGGTGAAATCGCGCCATATGCACTATCTAGACTATGCGACATATAGATGCAGTTACGATGCACGCAGATACGCCCGAGCATACATCACAATCAAGGAATCAGTCTAGCAGAGGTGGTATTGCAGGTATGCTAATTCGTAGCAACCATAACTATTCCTTGTTCTAGCATTCGTCATGCTGCGATAGAATGCATCATGATAACCTACGCTACTGCATTATTCATGCTATTAACATTCAGGCAAACTTACTCGAAATAACTCCCCTCCATCATCGCCTATATGTCTCATCATGCCAGCCCGAGGACTTTCTTGAAGTCAGAGAGCGCTTCTTTGGTGGCGTCCGTCATCGACGAGGAGCTAATAGCTGCAACCGCAGCAGCGCCTTGAGAAGCCACCAGAGCCTATCGATTCGTTCATTCAGGTTAGCGGGTTAGAAGAGGAGAGTGTGAGGGTCATAGTCGTTATAGTAGCAGTAGTGGTAGCAGCAGCGGTAGTAGCAGCAAGCTCTCCACCTTAGCTTGATCGTCGCACATTGTGACTCCGGCCAGGGCGACTATCACGTAGTACAAAGCCTGTGTGCAGCAGCAGCAGCAGCAGCAGAAGAAGAAGAAGAATATAGCAGCAGAAGAGGCACTTATGTATGCGGTGGAAAAGAGAGACAGACAGACAGACAGAGAGAGAGAGAGAGAGAGAGAGAGAGAGAGTAGAGGAGACTTGCTTGTTGTAAATTAAGCGGAGATGGATATCGGACAATCCTTCATAGCTTGAGCGCGGCATTCACGATGCCTCATTGGAAGTCGTCAGAAGACATCATTACGAAAGGTTTTCTTTTTGTTGTTTTCCCTCCGCTTCTAAACACGACTAATACATGTGTCTTCAACTCTCCTTCTTCTTCTTCTTCTTTTCTATACCCTCCCTACCGTTTGATTGACAGACTGGGCGTTCAGAGCGAAGGGCATGAGCACTTCAACAACGCTCTTTGCTAGAGCAGTTGCCCTGATCTTGTGCATCCCCATCCAGCACACCACGTTCGACAAGAATACGGCTGTTTACAACGCACACGCGCGCGCGTGACGATACCAACATTGAGCATGCATAAATTGTTTGTTTGTATTTTTTTGGGTTGACATGTTGTTACTATATTTAGTCGTAGCACGGATGAATTCGTAGAATTAAGTTACTTCCTGAGAGGCAGACAGGAGCCTCGGCGCTTGTCGGATTGAGCCACTTCGCCGCTGTTTTCTGCGGAGAATATGGGTGCGATGTATAAGGGTCATTATGCTTGGAAAGAACGATTATGCTTGGAAAGAACGAGGTGATAGCAAACACAACCGCGCGTGTGTGTGTGTTCGTAAATAAGATTTGTGTACAACAAATATTATATATATATATATATATATATATATATATATTTATACACTTTTGCTTAAATTCTCTATAGCATACCACGTATCAGAAGACTGCTTGCCCCCCCCCCCCCCCCCCCCCCCCACAAAAAAATGCTTTCGATTTCCAGATCTCAGGAGGATCCCCAAATCACACACACATACAAAAAATTCTCTTTCTTTGACTCCCCCCCCCCACTTCGTGCGAGAGCGCGCGTGCGC
>ADNK01000459.1:0-11523 GCA_000320545.1 Bigelowiella natans CCMP2755 | reverse complement strand
GGGGGGGGGGGGCGCGAGCGTGCGTACGTGTGTGTGTATGTGTATTGCATGAAAGTGCTGGTACCAGAGGCTGCTGCTGCTGCTGCTCTTCCGAGACCTTGTTGCTCTAATAGCCTTAGCAGGGCCTCAGTGTTAAACTTACCAGAGTCAATCGCTTTGAAGATACTTTGCGTTTTCACATTCGTCGTTCCGCTACCCGTGCTTCTGAAGCTGCTGCTGCTACTACTACTACTACTACTCATAAAGGGCACTTGCTGCTGCTGCTGCTGCTGCCCATCGTCGTTTCCTTCCTGCTGGGTTTTCCTCATTATCCGATCTGCAAGTTTCAGACGGAGCTGATGCATCAGATGGGCAGAGTGGTTGAGACGCTGCTCGTACGTCCGCGTCCAGAAGATACTGTGAAATACCCTTTGCACCTGTAGCCTTTTCTTTCGCGGAAGGAAAGTCCGCAGGGTCGCCCATAGGGACTTCTCGATGACTAAGGCGCTTCTCCTCTGGTTCAGAATCTTGAATCTGCGGGAGCTGCTGCTGCCGTTGGGAATCTTCAGCCTTTGGTATTATCATCGTTGCAAAGGTGTAAGTTACTTCGTCGTCATGAGCGAGTTAGTAGACGACGATAAAAAGCTTTTGGTTAGAACACATAATCACAATAATAACAATAATAATGCTAAGAATGCTAATAATAATACTGCGATGGGAGATGAATGTTGGATGACAAGCCAAAAATGACGACGACGACGACGACGGCGACGATGATGATAACTATGAAAAGGAAGAAGGAAAGATGAATGACAACTTTCGAATTCTGAAAGAGATAGACTTTTCAAAAAAACACATTTTTCTCTTTCGGACAATGAAACCTGGAGGCGTTGTTCACCACACTATCATCATTGCTATGCTCTTCACCATCCATCGCTCCCCGCACACCACCTCATTGTATAAACAAAATATAGTTCTAAGTTTAGGGCGGTGAATGATAAGATCCATAAACGAAGAGTAGTATCGTGACACCATAGCAGCAGCAGCGGAAAAAGTCATTCATGTTAACTATCGATTTTTCCTCCTCCTCCTCTTGTTTTCCTACTACCATGTTCCTGCTGCTCTTTTGATTGGCTTATAGCATTCTGACTGCTCGGGGACTTCAAGTGAATCAACTTGTGGCTTGGTCTTGAGCACAACTCCACAAGGTCAGCTACTTCTGTTTGGAAACGCTCAAGACTTGCTAAGCGGTCTTCATTCTCCCCATTTCCTTGCGATATCATCATTGCGCTTTGTTGCATCCTATCCCTAAGTTTCTTGACCGCATGTGCTACTGCTTCAGGCAACTTGATCAAACCATTTGTGAAGGCTTTCCATGACTTTTGCCGTTGTTCAGCAACATCTGTTGTGGCTCCGTCCTCCTCGTCGCAACTGTTTTTTCTCTCATCAAAGTCAACAGAATCGTATGAGCGTCTCACATGCTTGTCGATCTCGTCGTGTCCATCTCCGACTTGTTTATTGGCAGAATCGGATGTGTTAGGAGAACGCTGAACTGGATCCTCTATTTTCTGCATCTCATTAAATACTGAATCCAAGCAATTTGCTTCATGGTTGTGAAATAGGAGCTCCGAGTCGTCGATAAAGCCCTCTCCGTCATCATATCCGCTGTAGGGCCGACGGCCCAACCGTCTGGCCTCCCTCCTGACCTCATTAACGTACCGTCGTGAACTTAGCTCGACCTGTGAATTATGAAGGGAAACAACAACAACAATAACAACACGTAAGAAGTAGTAATGTCATCTGGATTGTGTGTGGAACCAGTTTCAAGTGCACAAGATTTCAGCCATGCTCAATACTTGTTTCGCCAGCTTGAAATAAAATGCGGTTTCGTTGAATCTGGGAGGCTTTTGTTTGGAGCTCGAAGGTGGGTTATGGTGCTTTTGAGTGTGCTCCTCTTTGTTTGCCCCCAAATGCAGCTGCGTGGTGTTGTTCCAGCCTGGGGGTATGGAGTTCGATGATGACCCTTCATTAATGCTTGACTGAAACTGCCTCGCCTCCTCGTTTTTGCTCTTCTCGTAATTATGTATAGAGATAGGTCTGATCCTCCTTCGTTGTACATTCCCTGTATTATTTGTCTGGCGGTGCTCACGGTAACCAATTGTCTCTTTCACTGCGAGTTCGCCATGGTTACGCTGTTCGTTGTTGTAAGATTGAAAGAGCACTTGTGCCAATGGGGCCGAGTCTCTGCCTTGATCCGCCATTACAAGATGCATGAGAACCGTTTGCAGCACCACGAAACATCGCACCTGGGTTGATAAATGATTGTCTTCTTAGGAACTCTGGTCAAATTCGTGCAATCCAGCATACACACAATGGCTGACCTTGTTTCTACGGACGTACGCAGGCAGTGAAGTCCAGTGCATCCATCACGCTGCTAAACGACAGTGTGCATTGCGCTCTCCCTCCTCCTCTCCTCGCACGGGCATTCGAATCTGCTGTCGGGTCCGTTGAGCCGACGTCCTCCTTGATCTTGCCGCTTTGTTATTTTATCATTTCTTTTTGCCGCAGAATTAAGTTATTTCTTCGGCTTCACAACCCTTTCCCCCATCTTTCTTTTTCGGCAAAATATGTGAGCACATCTCTCAGCGCAGGCCACTTCAGCATATTTTTTTTACGGCGCGGAAACACCGAAGGTTCCTCTTGTGCGGCACGATATGCTGATGTCGTAGGATAAGCAGCCTGACGGGTTTTCCCTGTGGGCGGTGTTGATCAGTTCCCTTGTTGTATCTGAAGAATTAAATTCTCGGCTCGCTTTCAATACAGAAGCAAAGGCATGGTGAAAGTTGTGTGGGTTGGCAAGACGAATTAAAAGCCAAATGGGCTGAGTGATAGTGACGCCAAACCATCTGCCGGAATAGCCAGCGAGAGTTCTCACTTGAAAATAGTACACAAGGGTTTTGTCCTGAAGGCGAAGCGTCAAACAGAAGAGCATCATGCGGAGGCGGAGAAAGCGAGAAGCACCGGTAGGGAATGTGTTTAATATCACCTCATTTTGGGAAGATAAGTCTGCACTCCATGTATGTTTTCGGTAGATTTTCATCCACTCTCAAGAGGAACTAGACCAGAGTTTGGGTCAGGAATACTTCTTGGAGTTACGCAACTTGGACCGATCAGCGACTCGGGAATTATATTTATTTCGCGACACAAAGAAGTAAGCTAGTCAATACTACGTCCATCCAAGTTGCTGTTCTAAATTACTTTCTATTGTAAGATGGGACCTTGCTGCACTGGTAGAAGATTTGTCAATCGAGCGCAGAAGGAAAAAAATAATGGCACTCCTTGGGCACAGGAGAGGGGACAAAGAAGGGTGTGTTTCAGCTAATAGCTTTCCCTGATTGAGCCACATAACACTACGATGTACTCTCAGGCAGGAAAATCGTCCTCCGCGACTTCTCCAACGTAACAAGCCCAGGTCTAATCATGAAGCCTTTTACAAAATCCTGTTGATAGTCTCATCATCGCATCCAAATAATAGTAAAAAACGGGAATTAGCCAAGATTCAGGAAGGCTCTGTTGTTGAAGTAAGTCTCATTTTCAGACGTTTGAGAACGTAAATCCAAAGACATGACCCGAAAATTGTCTCGAAAATCAGGTGTACTGGGATGGTGACGACAAGTGGTAAGCCGAGATTCAAAGAGTAGCAGTAACCTCGAGTAATCAATATGATCCATACTACGACCGATACGTAATTTAAGGTATCCCGCCATAGTGGAAGAAATGTGTATTCGAGACGCGAAAAAGGCAGTGAAGGTTAGATATAAGGATGGCGACAAGAGGTACGGTAGTTTTTATGTGGGGTAATCTTCGAGTAGAGAAGAACCAATGAATGATCGTTGAGAGAACTTGAAATGCCACTGATTCTACTAGGAATACCTGGCTTTATTATAAGGATCTGAATCCATCGAAGCGACGAGGGAAGAAGAGGTACATTAAAGCATGTCGTTGATAGATTTCTTCCATATGGTGCCCGCTCTCCAACGAAAAGGCCATCCGATTATAAATGTACTACTTCGAACGCAAGATCTTACAGTTTACTTTTCGACAAAATCTATTTAGTGACAACTCGCAAGAAGAAGAAGCCCTCCATTGGCGACTACCTAGTCCACGCGACGCTGTAAGATATAAAAAAGATCTAGCCAAATTTGTAAAATCCATTGTCGAAGATGCCCAAAAGAGAAAAGAGGCTGAACAGAAAAGAAAGTTGGCTGAGAGAAATAGACGATTGGCTCAAGAAAAGAAGAGATCGTATCTGCGGAGAATTGTGGAAGAACTTAGGTTCGATCAACTAATACAATACGAGTGCACGTATAGTACCACTATTATCTTTTTCAACTGCAGGAGAACAATTGCAGTAGCATAGAAGGATCATATCGGAAAATAACAACTCGATGTCGAGGAATGATATGCATATATTTGTTGTTGATGATGATATCTGTAGGGATCTCAGGAAGAGTCGTTTGACAGATGGAGCGGTGAACTACAGATAGATCTAGAATATTGCATCTTTTAGCTGAACTTGAGAGTATGGAGGGGGGGGGGGGGGGGGAGGCAGGTACTTCGCCACGAAGGAGCACGAAGCGACACACTCAAAATTATTATTAAGACGCCAGCTGCAAGCAGCATGTGTATGTATCAAGTGTGCATCATGATATCTTCGCTTCAAAATAACTCACTCCCCTCATCACATTAGAGATGTAACTTGGATAAGAAATACGAGCGCCAGATCCAAGGTGGTGTTGGTGATGTTGGTGGCTTGGCTGGATCGGCGGGATCGTTTTTACAGATGCAAAAACCCACCCTGGAAACACCTCAAATCGACTAAACTCGCTGCTGCTGTTTTATCTGAATATTACACCACCAGGGCAATTTGAGGTAAAGCTGCTCTGGAACGAAGAACAGAGAGATATTCAGCTGCCTGCAATAGGTTGTTGCAGCCACCACCAGCATGTTATCATCATCACTCTTTGTCTTATGATTTATCGTAAGGTTCGAGTCGTTGTCTCATGATGTACTTGTCTTTCTTCTTCTGTGCACCATGCGATTGGTGATCATGATCAGTGAGAAGTCTTACCAACGCTGGTGGGAATGTTTACACACTCAACCTCTCCGGACAGAAGAACCAGCGCCTGGGCCCGGTGAGGAGGAGGAGGATGATGATGATGATGGATACAAATATCACTCTGCTGCTGCTGATGATGATGATGATGATGATGATGATGTATATCCGTTCATTTATTGAGTAGTCTGAGTAACTTGTCGTCGTCGTCTGCATAAAATCGTAAAGGATGGGGCAGAAATTCTATCCAAGGTATTTTCGACTCCGGATTCGCTCAGAAACTTGCAACACCTAGGTCATCGTCATCGTCATCATCATCATCATCCTTAACACTACTCGTTTCTCTCTCTCTCTCTCTCGATGTAGACGTGCGTTTCTCCCCGTGTTGATCAATGGCCTCTTCGTCGTTTGTTTCCCCATTTTTAATGTGAGGCAATCCCTCTTCTATGTTACCACTCCGAGCAGACCTGCAAAGCAACATGATTGAGGATGAAGGCTTGAGTCACATCGCGAATTCACTGAAAAGCCATCCAAATCTAAAGTCCTTGTCGCTTGGGTAAGCGTCGTAAACTCCTCACACACACACACACACACACACACACACACACACAATACACATGATGATGCACTGTATGTATGCGTAGAGGGGGGGGAGGGAGAGAGAGAGAGAGAGAGAGAGGGAAGAGAGCAAGTAAGTCAAACTTCTGAATTATTGTGGCAACAACGCTAAACAGTCAAAATCGGCTGAAGGACGAAAGCGGGAAATTCTTAGCTGATCTGATTCTCACATGCCCAAATGTAAGACATTCTAGAATGATATGCTAATAATTCCCATAGTAGTCCGTACATTGACGCCATGATCGCTGCCATGTAATCATCATCATTGATGCTCTTTATTCTTCTGATCGTCATCCACCCCCCCCCCCTCCCCCCCCCCCAGTTGAAATCAATTGATTTGACATGGAACTTCATGAGCGATGAAGGGGCGTCAGAAATCATCAAGGTAATAGTAGTGGTAGCAAAGAAACAGCACTATATCTAATTATTTATCTATGTGTGTGTGTGTGTGTTGTCGTGTGATGTAATCTTGTACGGAGAATAGGATGATAATTGTGATTTATTCACGATAAATCCCTCATTTTATGGTATACATGGCACTTGATAAAAACAGGCCCTTGAAACCTCAAGCGAGCACAAGATGTCGACAATAACATTCACAGATAATCATGTTAAGCGCAGCGTTCTGACGTTGCTTCAGGTGATTCGTTTCTATCATTCTGCTCGCATGCTCGATCATGGATTCTCTTCCAGTGATGATGGCCGCACGTGCAGCAGCAAGCCGTGTTGTCTTTCCCTTCTTTCCTTACACGCTTATACCTCCCTAGCTACCTTTGAGATGCTCCCTATGTTGTGTGCTTGGTGTTGTGTTCTTCTCGGGGATGGGGGCCGGGGCGAATTGAAAGAAACACCTGAAGCAGAAGGCAGAGTTCTCCCCTGATAAGAAGACTCGAGCTCACTCACTGTTGAGGGCATCTTCGACTAAGAACGCAGCAGCTCGTAGGGGTGATGATGGCTTAGTGCTTCAGGTGGGAGGAGGCTCATTGATCTATTGCTACGATGATGATCATGATGATGATGATGATGATGATGGTGATGGTGAAGATCATGTATGAGTCATACATTTACTTACTAAGTGGTGGCTGTGGTGGTGGAGGCTGCGGTTGAGGTTGGAATCTGCAGATGGGAGGGATGAATAGTTCTGCGACGAAATCTCGATGATGATGATGATGATGATGATGATAGTATTATTAAACTGCGACATACATATATATGTCGGTTGTTTTCTTGATGATGTGGTTGCTTTTGCAGAAGGAAGTGCTTGCAACAGAGTTCCTTCCAATAGTAAAAAAGCTACGAGGTAGTAATAGTAGTAATAGTAGTGGTAGTAGTAGTAGTAGTAGTAGTAGTAGTAGTGGGAACAACTGTAGATGATGATGATGATGATGATGATGATGATGATAGTGTACTAATTCGTCTGGGTACATTCGGTAGTGGTGGTAGTAGTAGTAGTAGTAGTAGTAGAAGCATCATACACGAATAGACTGGTGCTCACCCCAGCAGCACCAAGTAATGAGATCTCTGTTTGTCTAAGAAGAACACAACAACAATAATAATAATAATAATGACAATGATAATAATGATTATAATAATGGGAAGGCGATGATAGGTGAAGAGAACTCTACTTGAAACGACGACATAATCCATGGCAGCAGCATCTTCATCTGATGTTTTATTTGTTAGGTCTGCTCAGCCGGTGGTGTGC
The DNA here is from genome assembly GCA_000320545.1 of Bigelowiella natans CCMP2755. Lineage (NCBI taxonomy): Eukaryota > Cercozoa > Chlorarachniophyceae > Bigelowiella > Bigelowiella natans. Next base: position 4,105 of record ADNK01000459.1, on the reverse strand, counting down.
AAACACGATGACGTTGACTGAGAGGTCCGATTTCGCCGCATTGTGGGAGCCTCTGTTCGACAGGCAAGTGTGCAAGAAGAAAGAAGAAAGAAGAATCATCATCATCATCATCATCATCATCATCGATATGTTGAAAGAGGAAGAGGACAAACAAACATCACCTTCTGGGCATGATGGTGAATGATGAAGGAATACTCGTAGTTATTCTTTGTTGGAGGATGAGCAGCACCCAAAGAGGGGTTCCTCTGTGGTCATCATCAATAATAATCACGATCATCATAGGTTGGAGACTAGGGCAAAGAACGGGATGTATGCAACACTTGTTGAGGTGACTGAAGCTGTGTCCTTCCGCAAAGCAGCAGCGATGTGTCACCGCCCCCCTCTTGTGACAGATATGGTGAGCTATGTTGTTGTTGTTGTTGTTGTTGTTGTCGCGAAGGCCGTGGAGGAAGCACGCAGGGAGATGGAATTGGTTCTGGTTACTGAGCACGACCCTTTGAATAAGGCAATAATCGATCATTGCTGCTGTGCTGCTGCTTTTTCAGTTCCATCTGTTCAGTCTTTCGTGTCTACGGCTACCACTGCTACTACTACTACTACTACTACTACTACTGCTACTGCTCCTCATCTTCTTCATACCATTCACACTATCATCCACTCTGTTTACATTTGCTTGGATGCGATTCCACCACCACAACTGACGAGCCAGATGATGATGATGATGACGACGACGAATGAGATGCTGAGAATCTTACATCGATGATGATCATCCCGCTATCAATTAGTATGATGCGCAAAACTTCATAAAGCACTTCGAAGTCGAGGTAAGAATCTCACACTCATCATGGTGCTGCTACAACGAGTCAATGGCACCTCAAATGAGGATGAAGAAGAAGAAGATGATGATGATAATATGCAAATACAACTAGATATCATATATATATATATATATATATATATATATTATAAACATATTGTTTTGAGTGTGTGTATGTGCTTGTGTGTTTATTGTAATATATCTGACCGGTGTCTACCATAACAACAACATCAACACTCCAAAGGTATACCGTCACCAGCGCAAATTCCGTAAATGGGGGGTCAAGGTGCACGATACGCCTCACCTCTACCAGCCAGACTTACCATCATTGGTATTACGACAATAACAGCAACAACAATAACAACGACAATCGATAAACATACGACATATATCTGAGCATATGGTACATATTTCGCTTATTACCTACCACCTTGCTTAATGTGCCATGTACTGAAAAACAGATGATGATGATGATGACGATGATGATGACGATGCTGTGATAATCCTTCTCGTGAGGAGGGAGGGGAGGCAGCCAGGAGATATGTGCTTTGGGATGCACACGATGATACTAATTACGATCATGATGACGACACTCATGATGATGATGATGATGATGATGATGCGTATCATTCAGACCTTCTTCCATGCAAAATCATACGGCCAAGATCCGCGGCCCACTACGTCTTCAGGTTTTCTTTTTGTTTAAATTACTATTACGTGTTTATTCATTCACACTCTTGGCCGGTTATCATCATTACCATCATCATCATCATCAACAACAACAACAATAACAACAACATCTCGATGGCAGGCTTCTTTCATCTCCTCCGCCGTGTATATGTTTACTTGCATCACACATTGAACAACACTAATTTGACGACGATGAACGCCGACAGGGAAAAAGTCTCGAGCACATAGGAAGTGGATTCCCCGCCCTATGTTGGTAATATGACGCACGCAAATAACAACAACAACAACAATAATAAGTATCATTATAATAATGATAATAATACTAACAATTACACGGAGGAGATCTAGCAGCAGGGATTGTCCCGTATTTGTTAGCAAATTCAAACACAAACATGCACGAACATACGGACGTACTCAAAAAGATGTATTGACATTTGCATGTGTGTGTGTGTGTGTGTGTGTGTGTGTGTTGGAGTGCATCTGTGTGTCTGTGTTTATACTGGCTGATTTCAATGCGACTTATCTGCTTTTGATGCTGATTTGTTACTACTTGGGTGATGATGGTGATGATATGGCAGCGGTGTTTATGTCGGAACCCTTGCCAGCCGCTGCTGCTAAGGAAAGCGGTACTACTACTACTACTACTACTACTACTACTACTACTACTACAACTACTACTACTACGATAATGATAACAATGACTAAGAACATCGGCATTGTGCGGGTTGCTGCCTTTAATTGTTATACAACAGCGTTTGAGAGAGAGAGAGAGAGAGAGAGAGAGAGAGAGAGAGAGATGGCTTTGTTTTGGCCTGAGAGATTGTCTGTCGTCGCTGCTGATGAGATGGTGTTCCACTAATGCAAGAATGGTGCTGCTTGGAACGTTGTCGTTTTTACTGCTACTACTAGTAGTAGTAGTAATAGTAGTAGTTATAGTAGCGGTAGTAGTTCTCCTTTTCCATTTCCTTAGTTTTCTTCTTCTTTTTCTTCTTCCTCACGCAGTGGTGACAGTGTGCATGTGGGCCTAGTTTTGGCCTCATCATCATTCCAAATTTGGTTGTTTTCTTCCCCCTCCCCCTCCTCCCCCCACCATCAATCAATCAGGGTTTTGCACTTCTCGATCGCCTTGAGAGGCTAGAGGAGGCACGCTACCTCATTGCCTCGCTTTCAGAGGTGAGTCTAAACAACAAATACAATTTCAGGCAAACAAAAAAGAGGGTGGGGCGGGAGGGGGAATAGCAGCACGCAAGAGTATTGTGTCTTTCCATTGCTCCTATGATTTTCTTCTATCCTCCTCTGGACACCCTCATCATCAGCACAACCGTCACGCATCATCAATCATGAGAAAAAATATTGTGTTGGGTTCCTGCAGACATTTCTCACTTTCGGAGATTATCTCGACGTCACGCCGCTGCCGCTGGCCCTATCAGACATTAGAAGAAAGTAGCAACAGTAGTAGTATGGGAGAGTGGCATTTGGGAGAGTGAATGATGATAGCACTGAATGCTAATTCTCCGCTGCTGCTGGCAGAAACGTATGGTTTCGGTATTGATAATAAAGCAGCTGAGCACAGCTCATTATATGACGTAGTGTGAGTGGTGCTATTGCTTGCTGTAGTTGTAGCCGTAAAAGCATTTTCTTTTTTTATTTGGCCATCCACACCAGGCTTGCAGACGAACCAAACTACTATACTGATGTTGACCAAATCACAGAGCACATTCGAATGGTAGTGCTGTTGCTGTTATTATTGGCAGTAGTAGTAGTTGTAGTAGTAGTAGTAGTAGTAGTAGTAAGGAGTAGTAGTAGCTGTTGGGGGAGGCGGTATGACTGCCAAGTTCAGTAGTAGTCACCGTAAGATAGGTCAAAGATGAATGAATTCGCACCAAAACTCCTCCTCCTCCTCCTCCTCCTCCTCCTCCTGCTGCTGCTGCTGCTGCTGCTGCCCCTCCTCCTGCCCCTCCTCGAAACATGCTCATCACATGCATACACACATCATCATCATCATTCCAAGGTGTTTGAGAACTCTGCCACATATTATGGTGGGGACCGTGACTCCCACGGGTGAGTGAGTGAGTGAGTGAGAGAGGAAGAAAGGGAGGGAGGAGGGGAGGGAGGTGGCCCGTTGGTTCGTTGAAAATGAGAAGCAGGGATGAATGAAGATGGTGGGAATGATGGTGGTGGTGGTGGTGGTGGTGGTACATGGGGAGACAAGGACAAGGAAAATCAACAATGGGGGTTATAGGGATTGTGGAAGAATGTCGGCCAGAATTATGTACACACACGGAGAGAGAGAGAGAGAAAGAGAGAGAGAGAGAGGGAGAGAAAGAGATATGTTTTAATTATAATCTGGACTCATGTATGCTGTACTACAATGATATCATTTAGGTACAGATATGGGATGAAATGTTTGGAGGTATTAGAGGCCGCGCTTGTTTACTTGCCCTACCCTATTCGACCCAGAGCTCATCCGGTAATACTACTACTACTACCACCACCACCACCACTATTAAACAAGTAGCAGATAATGGTAATGCTGTTGTTAGAAAGAGAGAGAGAGAGAGAGAGAGAGGGGGGGGGGGGGGGGGGGGGGGGGGGGTC
>ADNK01000460.1:0-33077 GCA_000320545.1 Bigelowiella natans CCMP2755 | reverse complement strand
CTCTCTCTCTCTCTCTCTCTCTCTCTCTCTCTCTCTCTCTCTCTCTCTCTCTCTTCGCTCTCTCTCTCTCTCTCTCTCTCTCTCTCTCTCTCTCTCTCTCTCTCTCTCTCTCTCTTTCTCTCTCTTTCTCTTCTATTCCCAATCAAAGGGGTTGCCTCAAGGTGATGAAGTATTGAGGCTGAGTAATGTCTAATTAGTTTTTGTATCAGTAGTTTCTGATTCCTCTCGAATCACTGCAATCGTGGCCAGTAGCGCGTAGAGATAAAGCAGGATTCCCCCACCCTCCAAGTGCAGGTCACAAATCTAGTGTTCAAGTACAGCAGTGAAGGCGCCTGAATTGGGCAGTCCTCCCCCCGCTGTTGATGGTGGCGATATGGGAATGGATGTGCGAGATGAGGTGCTTTTTGTTGTTAAACTTTGTGAATGCTCTTTGACTCTGCCATAAACGTAGGAGATCTTACTACAAACCACTTTAAAACATAAACTCCGCGGCTTTTTTACCTCTTTTCTGTCCAATCCTGGACATTTGTCCGTCTAAGTCTTCTGGATTACGACACCTGCGACAACCAAAGATCGGTGAGACACAAAATCGAGACAAACACGACCTGAAATATCCAAAGTGAGCGAGGTAAACTAGATTAAAATTCATGTGCGACACAACTGATTGTTGTCGTCGTAGTACAAAAAACAAGTAGAGATCATTGAAATTTGAACAAATCTGTCGCATCTCTATTCCCTTCAAAAATGCCGTGATCGCAAGCTCGAATTCCATTGGAATCATGGTTGATCAGGTTGATTGACCTGAGTTTTCGGCTTAAATGTCACGGAAAATATCTGAAATTGTACGACTCTCTGTCTGTCTTTCTCTCTCTCTCTCTCTCTCTCTCTCTCTCTCTCTCTCTGCAACATCTTTTAAATCCCCGGAGTCGAAATAAATAAATCTCGGCTTCCCTAAAAACTTTGAAATCCAAGAAATAATCCTTGAAAATCCAGGAAATCTACTGGAAATGGTTCCATATAAAAAATAAAAATAAAAATAAACGTGTTTTTACGAGCTTTAACAGAAAATGAATTGTCGTACTAACAAAGCGGTCGGTTTTCCCTTAATGGGACACAAAGCAGTTTCAGATAAAAATAATAGGATGTTGCTTCGATGAAAAAGACAACAATAACAATACAGTTTCCTATCCAGCGTGTTCCGACCGACCTCGTTGAAAAATGGCGGAGGCCGAAGCAGCGGAACCCTCCACAACAGATGCGACGAAGGACAATGATGGTTGTTATAGCGAGATTTATATCAATATTTTCTAATAACCAATGACGAAAATTTTAAGCCCTGCTGCAGTCATCAATTTGCATAAGGAGGTGGGATATGAGGTTATTTAATACGGATGATGCTTACACACTACTACCTTGCAGATGTATCGAAAACCAAGGCCAAACTTTCAAGCAAATACTTTGAAACACCTTCATGGGCGTTATCGACTCCGTTGAAAGGATTGCATTTTGAGGTGTTCAAGCAAGGGCAATACCTTGCTAAGTTGAGTATAGACGATCAGCTCTGTCTTGTATTGGGAAGGCAGCCAAATGCAGTAGATGTTGTGTTGGATCATGGTTCCATATCAAGACGTCATGCCGTTATAGTGCATGGTTCTCCTCACTCGAAAGATAAAGACAGCAAAAAGGATGACTATGGTGAGCTCGCTCTTTCAGCTCCTTCGCCACATTTATAACGAAGAATGTTACTTCATTAGTTTGCCTCATTGATCTAAATTCTTCTCATGGGACTTACGTGAAAGAGGGGTCCCATAGAAAACGCGTCAAACCGAACGAGCCATTTATACTCACCGAGGTTCTGTTTTGTTTACAGCAGAATGCAAATCTATGGCTTATGAAGCAAAACATTCCCAACATTTATTAGGGTGTATGCTTGGAGTTCGGCGAGTCCTCCAGAAGTTATTACGTCAAAGGAATAGAGCCTTCCGGCAAAACAATAGCTGAGAAGTCATCAGATTGTAATGAAGCGGCAACAGCAGGAGCAAAACGAAAATATTACGAAGCGGGGTACATCCATACATACCACAACAACAAGTGGAGAATACGAAAATCCCTAATTAACACATAATAATAATATACAACTAATTACTTAGGTATCTCGATACCAAGGACGATGGAGCTTTACCGTCATCAGGGAAAAGAGTTAAAGTAAGTGATTTGAGCGAAATTATTTTCATCATCATGAGTATTTGCGTTCTCAGCCAAAGGCGCACTGGGAAAGTACTGCCAAAGCTTTTGGTGACACAGCCAAGCATGAAAAGTTTTTGAGATTGTTAGGAGGCAAAAAGAAAAAGAAATAAATCGATGCCTAACACGATTGTTTTATACAGTAGAGAATATAATCTGGACATGCAAGAAGAAATCACAAATATTTGAGCTTGCACTAAAAATAAAACATGCAATGAGCGAATCGAAGCACATCTCATCGCAGCACCGCATGACAGCCATCATGCGTATAGAACGACACGATTTTGTTGCACACTGCAGCAGAAACACTCACAGCAAACTGGGCGCGTTTGCATGACCATTATTCTATGATTGCTGGTACAATAGGCACACAGCTGATCGACAGGTTGCGCTACGGCCGCCTCGTTCGTAGCAACAATATGCTAGTATGAGATGTATATATAAATATATATATATATATAGATATATGTATATATATAGATATAGCCATGAATGATATGTTCAATTTTTTCAATTGTACGTTAAACATCACAAGCTAGCAAGCATGCTAGCATGTAGTACACATGTAGCTCGTCATTTCTAGATTTGATCGATAAAAAATAAAACTCGTCGTCTACTTCTAGATCTAGATGTGCATTGCACACAGCATGTAGTCATGCATGCTAGCTAGCATGCATAGTCTAGTCATACAGGTGAGACGGATGTAATGAACAAATTAAAATTTTTCAATGGTCATCCTGATATAGCTGTGCAATGCAGCGGCTACAGCGCTGATGTTGTGTCTGTTGGTTTCTGCCACAGACACAACATCAGCTAGTCATACAGGTGTGCACATCTATATGCGCTAAGCCATGTTTTTACGTGCGTGTGTACCACAACGTACCATAACCGCACGAAACCCTACGTTCGATCAAAATTTCGATTACTGCTTCCTTATTCCTTAACCTCAAATTCTATACAGCCAGCTGCAACATTATCAGTTACATAGTTTACAAACTTTAACAAGGTCTACTCGAACGCATAGAGTTGGGAATAACGAATTTGCGCAACTTCGATAACCTTCTTGCCCCTATTTCTATTCCTGCCAGCAGACTAGCAGATAACTAAATATTTCTGCTAGATCTCTATCCTCTTCTCCTTCCAACCGTATTGATGAGGACTCAGAATCACCATTGTATGACTGTAAAAGCCAAAAATTAACATTGTCAGTTGATCAGAAACAAGCACCAAATATACAGTAAGATTCTGCTTTCTAAGATGATGGTTTCTCCTCCCTTTTGTTGCCGTTGGCAAAACAACGAACAATCAGCCAGTCGAATTAATCTCAATCAACATTATATGAAACATATCTTTCGAAGTAAAATTAAAATGCAACTCGCCTTTTAATCTTGACACTGGGGATTTTTCTGACAGGAATTGCCCGAAAATACGAGTATAAAGCTTGTAAGGTTGATAAGTGAGAAACCTAAAAAGCAAAATAACCTCGCAAGTCACAGTTTGTTGATAAAATTTACACATCAATGCATGTTATGCCTTCTTCCTACTACGAGTTGTTACTGCTTCTATGACGAATAATAATACTACCACAACTGCTGCTACTATCAGCATCACTCTTATACCTACTACTACTGCTCCTCCTCCTCCTCCTCCTCCTACTACTACTACTACTACTACTACTACTACTGCTACTCCTGCTCTTACTACTACCACAACGACAGGTCTTTTCGTTCTTTCTAGCTCGAGCACCAACGTGGATAAACGATGACACAGATCCATGTAGGACTCACCCCCTGGAAATCTGCAAAGGAAAGAAGGAGAAGAGGAGGTAGAGAAGGAGGAGGAGGAGGAGGAGGAATCTTTAAAATAATGCGCACGTAGTTGGCATGCTAACAACGTCACCACATTACTACCTGTAACGAAATTTGTCCCTTTGCCACTTTTCATACTCTTCAGGGAGCTCTTTCTAAATGATGAGTGATGATGATGAACATCTATAATGATGAGATTCATGATGATGATGATGATGATGATGATGATGATGTCATATCAGATAACTTAAAACTCTCTCTCTCTCTCTCTCTCTCTCTCTCTCCCCCTCTCTCCCAATCTATTTATATGTACACACACACACACACACACACACACACACACATACAGACACACAAACATAAATATATATATATATATATATATATATATATGTGTGTGTGTGTGTGTGTGTGTGTGTGTGCATAAGCATATATGTTGATAAATTACTGGCACACACTACAACCACTGCTGTTACTACTACTACTACTACTACTACTACTACTACTACGACACACTACCACCACCACCACCACCACCTTGATGCCTTCAACTTGCATCCCTAAAGTAGCAGCATCATTAAATTTAGTCGTTACTACGACTACGAGCACCACGACTACTACTACTACTACTACTACTACTACTACCATGACATATTCCTGTGTCCAGGACGTTCAAAGCAGACCTGTCGGTTAAGTTGAAGGTACACCAGTGCACTCAAAAAGAGCGATGTATTCTGTTGGAAATCGTAGAGTCTAATAATATGCATACTGCTACTGCTACTACTACTATTACTATTATTACTTCTAAATCTACAAACACAGCATATATAGACGTCATAACGCGGTGTCAACCACACCACCTTCTATAGTGTAAAACTCTTTCTGTCATCAAGAAATCATTATCGATCTACTATTTACTTGCAGCTAAGACAATTTGTGTATTATTCTGTGTGAATTCGTCATCCGACTACTACTACTACTACTACTACTACTACTAGCAGTACTACTACTACCACTACCATTGCTGTGTCTGAGTTTCCGAATCGTTTGGATCTAAGAAGGCCTTGATTATGGTCAGCATACAACAACCATCCCTCCTGATTATCATCACCACGCTACTACTGCTACAACTACGACACATCAGCATCAGCATCTGGAAGACAGCACCATCGCTCGTCCCTTACTACCGTAGCTGTTTCGATCGCACGCGGCAAAGTTGAGGTAAAGACGGCAGCAGAGTCTTTCTTTGCCCAGTCTACATTATTAATGCCAGATTCAGAGTAGATAATAGATAATAATGTCAGCTGCTGCTGTGCGTAATACACAGTATATGCAACCAGAATTTCCACATATATGCAGACATGATTGTTATACAATTGTTGTTGTTGTGCAAGCAACCCTGTGTTTTTGTATATGCCTTGAGCCGCTTGATAAACTCACGTCCATCTTTCGTGACCTATATTACATAAGTTTGTACACTGTCATATAAATCTCTCTCTCTCTCTCCCTCTCTCTACACAGACAGATGCACACAAACATATAAAAAAGAAAGGAAGAGAAAGAGAGAGAGAGAGAGGGGGGGGGGGGGGGGGGGGGAGATTCATACGATATTATCCGTGAATTTTCCCAAATTTCGTTCCTTTCTCTCTAGTGAAGGCAGTCGTTTTCATCACCATAATCATCCATACATTTCTTCTTCTTCTTCATTTGGGAAGAAACGATAAGTTTATTCTTTATTATTGTTAATACTGTTAATACTGTTATCATTACTACCTTGGAGTAGCTCGTGCTGTGTGTTATAGTAGGTACTCGTAGATTTTGCTACATCAACAGAAAGCATATCAGAACATCAAAACTCACGACGATCAATTGCCGGTGTGGCCCTTGATAATACCATCACCATTACCGCTACTACTCCTACTCCTACTACTCCTCCTACTACTCCTACTCCTACTACTACTACATTATGGCAACGACAGAAATATATTACAATATATACTAGAGGAGGAGGAGATATGAAGCACAGAGACAGCACGAACACTTTCTTGCATGGAAACTTTCGAAAGTCTTCCGAATAACCCTGCTGCTGCTCTTAGAATGCTGCAAAAGTAACATCCTTTCCTCCTCCTCCTCCTCCTCCTCCCCTTCCCCATTTTGCTTCTATTATGTCCAAAATCTATCTACGCTTGAAACCCACCCTAAGCAAAACTCTCATGCTAGCCGTTGATGAGGAGCCTCTTCTGCTTCTGGGAAGAACGTTTGCCTCGCGGGATGACGAACGCTAAATATGATGATGATGATGATGATGATGATGATGATGATGATGATTTGTGGCGAATCAAACATATAACTGGTGGCAGTACTAAATAGAGGAGGAATCAGCTGTTTGGACAATAATAATCTCACCTCTTCAGGCTTTTACTTAAAAATTCAAAATCGGCGGTATGTATATGTCATGAAAATGTAAATGACAAACAACAACCAATAATGCACTAAATATGGTAGAACAACTACCACAGTTTCGGAAAGTCTTCTGGTTCTGCATATTTCCTCTATTGAAAGTGGCGGAAGTGCAGTTTGTTGTTCTTCTTCTATGGTAGGAGTCGTCCCTGTGCTTCTAGTGACTGTGTAGTAGAAGTAGAAGAAGAAGAAGAAGAAGTAGTAGTAGTAGTAGTAGAGGAGGAGAACAGAGAGCATCGTCAGATAGTAGTAGTAGTAGTAGTAGTAGTAGTAGAGGAGGATAACAGAGAGCATCGTCAGATAGTAGTAGTAGTAGTAGCAGCAGCAGTGGAGGAGGATAACAGAGAGCATCGTCGATACACACATCAGCCAAACGAAGAAGGTAGTAATGTATGCTCTGTGTGCAGAGGCAGCAGCAGCAGCATATCTTCCACTAGATTGAAAGGGGTAGTAAGTACCATCCAAGAATATGAACGAACAACTACTTTAGCAGTTTTCTACTAGGATGTACACATCGTCCATCACAGTAATTTAAAACAATATGTGTGTGATAACTCTGCTACTTACTTTCTCGGAACGACTTCTCGTCTGATGGAGATTCCTGGCTCACACATATGCAAGCGGGTACGCACAAAAATACACTTCAGATATAATATATATATATATATATATATATATATATATATATAAATATGTTATAATCAAGCCCTGAAGCACATGGAAATATAAGCAGCATTTCCTACGACAGAAAATAATGCTTGTGTTGCTTCCTTGCATATTTCACAGTAGTAGTGTCATCGAAATACTACGACAAGAAGAAATACTGAGACATTAATAGTAATGGGGAAAACTATTATCATCAATGTAGTAGGTATCAGTTAGTGTTTGGTGACAAACATGTTAAACATGTTGTTCAATTACTGCATAAGGGCCGAGCGCACCGAAACCAGCAGCCAGGTCGTCTTCGCCTCCAAGCATATCCTCTTTGCACGCAGATCAACATATCATAATGATAATTATCAATCAGCATATGTTTATTCGTACTCTCAAAGGGAAATTCGAGCGAAGGCACCGATATTATTTTGAGAGCAGCGCACGAATACGCTGCAACGTCACGAAGATGAAGATTTCCCCATGTTTTAAGCACACCTCCCAATTTGTACTCATTTTTCAATACTTGGCTGCTACTACTACGTGTTGATAAAATCTCTTCTGTATTGTAGTGCCTACACCTCCAATATAATCCATTGAGTCGTCCAGTGCCGTCCATGTCTAAAGTTATCATCATCATCGATATGAAGTATACCTCATCATCACCGCCATCATCATAAATCGTCATTCATTGTCATTATTCATTATCGTCATCAATGCAGTGGTATTAGCAGGAGTATTCTCGCATATCTGATAAAGAGGAGGCTGTTGTTCCTTCTTTCTCGTGCCCAATCAACAACCCATGATACATCCTTCTGCTGCGCGCATGCGAGAGAAGGAAAAGTGGGGGGGGAGAGGAAGAGGAGGAGCTGTACCTTTAGTGCTGTCTTGCGTGTATGTTCGATCTCCTTTATTTCAGCAGCCGCTGCCCTATATTTATCATATAAATTGTATATTTATATATGTATTTGTGTGTGTAACTGATATATTAAAAGTGCTTGTAGTTGTAAAATTAATAGATGGAAACAACACCTCAATAATATGATAGGCCTATTGCCGTTGTGACAGCACATCAGAAGATTCACGATTCGTAGAGCGATGGACCCGTAGATTCCCTTTACGGTCACCTTCAGCAGCATTATGAATGATAATGATGATGATGATGATGATAAAGAGTTGTTTTGATAGAAGTAGCGAGTGACAATAGGAAAAAGTACGACAGAGAGAGAATGGGAAAGGGCAAAGAAAAGTAGGAAAACACAGAAAACTACTACTACAACAATATCATCATCATGAACAACAACAATAACAACAACCACAACAATAAATAGAATAACAGCTAAACCTACCTTGTCTGCAAGATCCTGAATCTTTATATAGCAACTGCCTTCATCGTCACCGACAGTGCGGTAAACGAGTTGATACCGAGCTATCCGGTTCTTGAGGTCTTCTAAGGCATCCTTCTCATCCATCCCCTTGTTCAGTACAATACATATTATTATTAACACACTCATAATATAGTCGCCGTTGTTGCCTATCCCCAATGATACGATAAAATCGGAATAATATCATCACCATCATCGTCATCATCATCATCATCAATAGTGAAAATATGCGGAACACGAGCAATCGACGAATAGACAGAAAGAGGACGATTGGATAATGATCATTTAAAAGCTATCAACTCATATGGTAACAACTGATTAAAGAATGGGGGGAGGAGGAGAATGGGAAATACAGAGAACCTTGAAATCAGGCGAATTCCTAACTTTGGTAAGGTAGTTGCTCTCCAATATCTAATTATATGGATGATGATGATGATGGTGATGATGATGAGGAGGATAATGATAATGATAATGATAATGATGATGATTAAGCGAAGTGAAAGGAAAAAATGTGGCCGATACGTGGGCGTTACTGCCTATTTGTATTCAAACTCTAATCTGTATGGTAGTTGTAATAGCAGCAGTAATAAATAGTAGTGGTAGTACACGTAATTTTGAATTAAAAAACCAAATGTGCATTCACATACAAAGATGGCGACGATAACTAGCCAACAAAATCGGGAACATTTACACAAGGTTCTGCAACGGATGTATCTGTTTCTAAGGCGATAGAAGAAATGCTAACATATCAGCACTCCAACGCAGTAGTCGTCCTGCAGAAACTGTATCACTAGAGGTGCAGCAACACCTTTTGGTTCGTGCAAATCGATTCCATGAATATAAGATTTAACTTCCGCTTTGAATTGTTCACGGTATCCTTACACACAGAGAGGGAGGGGGCGGGGGGGGTGGGGGGATTCAAGAATTGATTATATGGATCGTTTTCACAACTTTGTTCTATGAACAATGTAAATACATACTCGGATAATTTGGCGACGCCTTGGCGTAGTATTGGTTGCATCAAACACGGCCACTTGGTGCTCTAATGATAGATAAATAAAAAATGTTAAAGGGCCAAGTATCAGTCATTAGCATAATATGTTCTTCAATACATTATCCATCACCTGGATGTTGTAACCATTGAATAGCTTCATCCAGGGCCATTTTGGCGATTCCATCCCTCTTCGTGCTATTCGCTTTATTGAAAAATGAAGCGCGACCTGAGATTGACAGTGCAGCACCTATCACGTTTGCCAATATGATCCTAACATACCCACACGCGCGCGCGCGCGCGCGCGCACACACACACATACATGCGTAAGCATAGAGAGGGAGTATGAGCACAGACCACTTTTCTTTGGATCTAGCAACTTTCTTCGATACTTTCCTATGTTGTTGTTGTTGTTGTTGCAAATTGTTTTATTTAAGCTGATGTGGCGATATGACTCACTGAACAAACTCAAGACACGAGCTTTATCCATAATTTAAAAATAAATCAAATACTTTAAAATAAAATGTAATAAAAAATTTAATGTATGTGTGCACATCATCACCTCAGTTTCAATGTATTCTATAAATATGAAGTTGTTCTTAGGTCATACCAGCATTAAAAACTCGGGCGTTGCCTCCAAGCCAGTTAATGTACGTTACAATTTTTGCCGAAAGCCAGCTTTTCCCTTCAGTCGATAAAAGCAACAAAAAATCGTGTAAACAATGAGCCCCCCACACCTCCCCCCCAACCTCTCTCTCTCTCTCTCTCTCTCTCTCTCTCTCTTTTCGCTCTCCCCTTCTCTCAACCCATCTTCACCACTGACACCAACATAGCAGCGGCAACACAGTATGACAGTAGTGATTTGAATACACACCACGAGCAGGCAGGCCTACTGTTGCCAATAGCACCTAAAGAACAGGTATATCATGAAGGTTGCCAACCAACACAGCGGTCGGTGTCATATACGTCACGAATCACTCATGCAGTAGTTACTTATACGGCTTCAAAATCTCTTCAGCGCTGTGCAAAATATAGCAAGACACATAATACATGTTCCTGGTTTGTAAATGCCGTCGAAACAGAGACTTGCCGAACGGTGGAGGGCGAAGGAGGAGGACGCGAGGGGGAAGGTGGTGAGCGGACATCCATATTCTGATATTCATTACAAAGTAGCCACTTACTACCTAGATTCAACTAGCTAATAATGGGAAAGTAGTGCATGGAAGTAGTACATGTATCCCAGAACGAAACCCCTCCGAGGCCCTGAAAGCAATCAAGAACGGGTTCCGACGAAGGCTGGAGGAGGAGGATTGATCAGTCGAAAATTTTCTGATAGATCTCCGAGATATCTCGAGATATAACTCGATCTCGAGGAATCTCCAGGATTTCGAACCAAGAAAGGTAGCCCCCCTATGCCCTGTAATGGCATTTCTGCTCGCCATGGAGTAGGAATCTGGGAGAGCAGCTCGATAAGGCGACAATACGAGAGAGGCATGATATTAGGCAGAGGCGGTGGAGCCAATGGGAGGATAGTCAGGGTTTATGACATCTACGACCGCGAATGGTGCAACTCAATACAAAAAGAGTATGGGTATTTCTTGAGCAATGATGATTCGAAAGGTATTGGGAAAGAGAAAGGCGAAGGGATGCTGACAATCAGTTCTACGTTCATAGAAGAGGCAAAGTTGAAAGCCGGTGATACATGCATATACACAAACACACGCGCACACACTCTAAATGTATACAGTACTACCTACCTATCTCTACTGTTTTGTACATCACAAATTGTCTCGCTATCTTCCTCTGCCAGTGTGAGTCTATTTGCAGTGATTGGTGGATTTATCGTCACTGCATGTGGAGGGGGTAGAGCTTCAAATCACGCGAAAACTCTCCTTCCAGGCCAACCTTACCGGTCCCCATACGAAGGCGGACTCCTTACGGATGATGGCAATTCCTTGTTTTTGGGAGGGGGAGGATTCTTCGGGTCGAACAACGGCAACAATAATAACTGGTATAATAACCTTTTGCTTGATCCTGCGTTACTGTACGGCGAGAATGGAGACGAAGGCTCCTGGCAGATAACTCTAGCAGCTATTCTTGATAGAATCAGGTTTGACACTTGAGAGTGGAACTGCAGAATGACACTTACTTATTTTCGCATACTTGTTACAGAAAGTACATTGTTTCCTCGGATGAGGACATTGTTGAAAATAGTGACAATAAAAGAGGACGAGGAGGGAGGGGGATAACTAGAGGGGTTGCAAGGGGGGCGACAATGGTGAACGATCATGATATGCAAGAAATACAGGCTTTGATTGATGGTAGTACCGTAGGTACATTCTTCGACAATATTGCTGTATTAGAACCGACGACAAGACAATGTTTCATCTCACTCTACCCATCCGTCTCTTTATCTTCCTCTCTCATTTTCAATGTGTGTATACATGTGTGTTGTGTGTGTGTGTGTGTGTGTGTGCGTGTGTGCCCAATACCTCATATACAAATGGATGAAAATCTGCTAGATATACACGTGGAGAGGATACGATTAGAGTATAAGATTGCAGACATGGAGAGAAAGGTAAGAAGGTGATGATGCCAACCATTGATGACAAGCCATGCGACTGTAGATGAAAAACAAAATTCTTCGAAATTACAATTTTGCTTCAGTCATTTCCGAGGATACCAGTGCCCATAACCCTGTTTTTCTTTTTAGCTTAAAACGAAGATTATAAATCAATAATAGCAACGACAAAAGTTAAAACATAGAAGAACAATGACATGAGCACAACACCAGAACGAGAGAGAACTCACCGATTTCAACAATCGTTTACAAAGCAACTGTCATAAAATACGCAGGCTATGGTGTTAAAGGATTATCTTGCTTCAGACCAGTGGGCAGGTAATGCAACACAGAAACAAGGGAACTATGAAAATCGAGAAAAAAATAAAAGCAAAGTTAAATAATTATCACCTTCGCCCTAGATTTCAATGCGCCTGCTTTGCAGTTTGAATTCGAATATGTCGACAATAGAACCATCATCATATGGTTCCCTAAATACCTCAGCATTACAGATGTTATCATAATTAAAATTGAATAATTTCTCCATTCCTCAGCTGCCTTCAGTTCTACGACTCGGGGCCGGCGGGCAAACCTAAATAAGATAGAACAGGAGGTACCACTATTAAAAATTAAACACTCTTACGGCAGCTGTTGTTGGAACTAATGTTGTGGGAAATTCAAATTCTTATTTACATTATACTATATTCCTTCCCTCAGATCTATGAAATGCAAGCCGGTCTTCGGATACTTGAAACCGATGAGAAAGCGTTAAAAATCCGCCAAGCATCTTCACATATATGAATCTGTTTTCTGCATAACAAAATGTGTTGATCGCAGTAGAATCATCATTAAGTATCCACGAAAAACCGTATAAAACGTATAAAATGGTCCATACAATAGCATGCTATATGTGGCCTGCATTCATTGCATTGTGAACAGCTATGCGTGCTTAATTTGACTCACTCATGTTATTTCAAAGCTGGAAGCTCATTCAGCCGAGCTTGCACAGGCTGGCTCTGCGCGCAAGGCACATAACACTTGTGGGTGTACAACATTACAACAATGCACAGCATCGCCACAGTCAGCTGTGATCTAGCCACGACTGCAGCTTTAATGTGCATGACATCTACATGTAGCTGATGCGTCTATTCGTCGTTGCATGCTTGCATGCATGCACGCACAATAGCACGCTAGCACGTGCGCACACATGTGTACGCTACTGTTATCTAGCAGCACTAGCTAGCAAGACAAGTGTAATAAGACGGGTGTAATATCAAATTAAATTGATTCTTAGTGTATGATCAGATGTGATGATGATGAATTAAATTGAATTTGTTCAATGGCCATCCTCATGTACGTAGCTGTGTAATAATGCAGCGCTGCTATAGCGGCTACACAGTGCTAATACATGTTGAATCTGTTTAGTCTCCGATCTGCTGTGATGTGTTACATGCAATCAAATCTAGAAATGCAAGTTAGTTGTTTCGATTCGGTCTTGAATGGCGCACATTTCTAGATTTCGCGCAGCAGTCGTGTATACTAGCTAGCTAGTGCTAGAGCGCATGCTAGCATGGCTCATATGCGACGTACATGCCCTGTAGTCTAGTAGTACAGTCATCACGTTTACTATGTTACAACGCTAGCTACAGCACGTGCGTACGTAGCGTTCGTGTGCAGCTGCACATACACGCATCGCATGTGAGTCTAGCGCTACATACTGTCGCACGTAGTCACACAGAGCACTAGCGTGCGATCGATCGATAACGATGCTTCGCGAGCACGCAGCATGTAACAACTTGACATTGATGATGGACATAACTAGACAATAGCGGAGACAAGTGAATACAATTTAAGCGCTCTAGCCGAAGCTTTGTAAAGCTACATTGACACGCTGTACATACTACGCGTTATAGACGTTGTGTGTACTTTCGCATACTAAAAAAAAAAAAATACATGTACATATATATATATATATATATATATATATATATTAATATATATGTTGTGTCTATGATAAGACGGGTGTAATGAATATACTTAAATTTTCAATTGTCATCCTGAAAGGCGTGTGTTCATCAAGAGTACAATGTTTTCGTGTTATAATTTTGAACATATTACATGCAAGCTTGTGAGATTGATTCATCTCTCAGATTTTCAAATAAAGCTTTGTGGTGGTCTCTTAAAAACCGCGAATCACAAACTTTCTCGGTAATCTTCTACCTAAGAAGCTTAGTTTGAGTTTCTCCTTCCTCAATTTTTTCCTTGTCTGGACGTGAAAAGTGGAATATTGCCTCTTCGATAGCATCATCGAATCCAATACCGAGCACGAACCAAGAACCGCAAATAAGGTGGAATCCAAAAGCAGAAATCAAAGTAATCATGTAAATAGATTGCGCAATTTCTTTCCCGACAAGGATTGAAGCCAAAACTATGTATGCGGTCTTAGCAAGGATAATGATTCCATAGAAGGAGATGCTGCAAAGTGCAAAACCTGCCCAACCTAATTTTTAAGATGATGTTCAGTGTAAGAATTATTGTGGAAAATAAGGAAATAGTACCAAAATAACATCCAGAAATTCCGCCAAATACTATTTTAATGAATTGGAACTAGCTAGATTGTCTCTGTATCTACGATCTACCCCTAGTCTTCATAAGCGTAGAGATGCCCAGACCAACAAGAATGGCAACAACAGCCTCAATGTAGCAGCAGATCCACAAAACCTCCACGAAGATGGGGTTTAAGGAGGGACAGTCAGGAGCTATCATCCCCCATGTTCCAAGTCCAAGGTTAATGAGCGCGGAGAGGTAGAAGTACCTTGAGAACCAATTCGGAGGATATGCTTAGAAAATAATACGTTTTCAATTAGATGCATCTCAATACCGGCTGATCCCACTGTAAGCGTGGTATCGTGACTCGAAGTATGCATTCATTTCGCAGCATCCTCGTTCATAGTCCACCGACATTCTTTCTGTACAGATATTAGAGGGCCATGTTAATGTAATTTAAAATGTCATCGTTGACAATCAACGGAAATTATCTGTGAATATCGAATGGCTCTCACACAACAGCTACATATTTTCCAAAGCACTCTAGAATGCTGATAGTAATTTTCAACATATTCTATCGTCTATATCCCTGACAGAATTCGAATTTAGGAGTTGTTTCACACCTGCGGGGGGCGGTCCAAGCTTGGCCTTGGCCTTCAGATTTCTGGATGAATGAAACAAAAAATTACGATTTTTGCTGGAATGCAGGGTATCCTTAAGGATACAAATTCAGATAGGTAAAATCCCCAATATAAAGATAATTATCATTATATGTTCGTACATTATTAAATTTCATTTTAAATACGGATGTCGTATGATAATAAATGAATGACTATTGAGATAAAATGTTTATTTATGTCTTAAATAGTTCCTTACAACATCGTAAACTGGCACGTTTTCCCAGACACAAACATCTCTGCAACCTCTAGTAATATCTTAAATATAGCCAGATGTGGAGAACAGAGAGAATTCTAAAACGTCAAAGATTTCAGTCCATTTCTCGTAGATAATCACGGACTTTCTATTCAAATTTGATATTCCCCGTCAATGGCTCAATACCTGATTGGAAAGCAGGACTAAGTAAGACATGGAAAGACTTAACTGCCTTTTTTTGCCAAACACATTACTTGAAATATTCAGATTGTATTACCGGAAATGGGGGTTATATCATGGATATTATCTACATTATTACACTTTCAATTATGTCGTTATATTAATAATGCCATTATATTTGATTAATTATTATTTTTTTAGGCACACATATTTTTCCTTAAATATTCCAATACTCTTCAAAAATGTCCATCGTTTGAGGTTATGTAGCAAGTTAGTGAGGATAAATCTACACTAGAAAGTCTCACATGTTGTAAAAATGCAGCGACACTCGTACTACCAACGAGCGAAAAAAATAGATCTAGATGTAACCATGTTTCACGTCGCTTTGCTTCATTCTCAAAGCCAGAAATGTGAAATTCAATTTGAATAAGGTGTTACATGTAATAAAAGAATTTTGTAGACGATTTTTCTGTAGTACGAAATTAAAATAAGATCTTATTTATTTAAACGACATATGATTTTACCAATTACAGCTATGATTTGCTTTACATTCTAAATATTCAGAGTAACATATACATAGATATTCCCCTAAAATATGCGCTGAATTTAGAATAAGGATGACGTAGAGTAAGAACGGATCGAATTTCTATTCAGATTGTCATGTAGAATCTTTTGTATGGGTCTCAAATCTCTCCTACCCGATTAACAACACTTCCCACCTGAACGAAGTGACGTGCACAGGAGTGGACGACTCCTTGTGGAACAGAGGTGGTGTGTGGCCCAATGAGAAGTGCATTACTAAAACAACATATTGAAAGCAACTCTTGCGGTATTACTTGTATTGGAGCAATGACTGTTAATTGATGCTTCGGTTCAGGTTCGACCTCACTCACCAAAGCAGGGTTCAAACAACCATTGCATCAGCTGACAGGATGGAAGAAGAGGACACAATCCCCTCAAAAACCTTTTACTATAATGCTCTCACCAAATCGTTCGCGCGCCTTTTTGACAAATCCTCTCAAGCCTGCCATACATTCCTCGTCCCCGTTCTCACATCGCTTCCCCCCCGTATCGACATTGAGTTCGTCAAGACGCACGTGTTGACTCCCTCGCCTTACTTCAAAGATGAATTTGTTACTCTCAATGGGAAAGTGGTCGTGATCAAGGGTAAAGATGTTGCATGCAGACAGGGATTTCGCTATCCTAGAGATGTCAAGGTATGAAACGATTGACCACATGTTGATGGATGTGATGTTGGATATCGATCAAGATGTTCGTGCGTTGATCCGCCTGCAAATATACGATTCTTACATAGAGTGTATGCGTTCTTAGACCGCTTTATGGCGTCTTTTATATGTTTTTCGTGTGATCAGATCCTTTGCTATTTCATAGTAAGCGAAATCCTACATTACATCCCTCTCTCTCTCTCTCTCTCTCTCTCTCTCTCTCTCTCTCTTTTCCCAACCCACGGCATATACACGAACGCACACCAATATTTATATCCAGGTTCTTGGTGAGGAAACCAGCTACAACGAGAACTTTGAGAGCTTTCGACTAATTCTTACATCAGCACCGCTAGTAGGGCGCATAAGAACAAAGAATTCCTTGGAACAACAGGCTCGAGTCAGTGCTCGGCCTAAACGTAAGATGGCGTTGGCACGACGACGACTCGGAGAGCACAAGAAATGTATTTCTTCGCATTTGGACTCAAAGGCGATAAATGTGATGATGGGGAGCCTACAGGAATTTGTCAATCACTTCCGCCAAAACTATGTGATTGTAAAAGGCTTCGTAGACGATGCCGCTCAAAAATGTAAGACGCGCTGTCAGAAGGCCCTTGAGGCGGTTTGGACAGGAAGCAGGAATCCCGCAAATGAGCATCGATTCCTGGAGATATTAGTTGCGGCCGAGTCACTCGTGCAAAACGCGCTCCATAGGAAGATATTCCAGGGTATTTGCACGCTGTACAAGGAGGAGGATAGTCAACTGTTCCGAAGCTTAGAAACTATGCAAGCTGTGGAAGAGGCAAGGAAAACGCTCAGAGAACGAATAGGTGTGAGGATAGATCTTCACTTCAACCCTTCCCGTGCCGTTGAGAGACTTAAGGAGCTTAACTGTAAGAGCATCACCACTCCCCTGGCCAAGCTATGCTGCCTTTACGATGTGCAGGAAATCATAACAGCTTCAGTATCATCTTCCTCTCAAACTTCTAAATCCTTTGGCGAAGTGCTTGCAGCTGACGACGTGCTACCTTTGGTTGCCTACGTAATTGCATTAGCGGGGGATCAGCACTGGTGCTCTAACCTCGAGTACTTAAAGAATTTTAGTCCTGATAGCAAGGTGTTATCGTCTATAGACGCTGGGGGTCTGAGCTACCAGTTGGCCAACTTCCAGGCAGCGATAGATTTGCTCAAGAAAATTGTTGAGTCAGAGGAGAGTAGCAACAGCACCAATGGTCGTTCAGTCAGCAGTGGCGAAAACCACCTTGCTCCCTCGAAACAATTCTCTCCCAAAGGACGCGAAGAGGATGGCAATATGTCCGGGGCCCTGCCCCGAAATTACGGTCATCAGAAGCATAATTATGACAATCATCATCCCGTAGACTCAAAGGAGGAGGAGGAGAAGGAGGAGGGTGAGGGCTTCACGCCATTAAGAACAGATGAGGGGAAGAAAGGAAGGTCTACCCCGTCCCCTCCCTCATTACAGCAGGGTGGTTCAGTGGTCAAGCGGGCTGTAAGGAGAGGCTCCCGCATCCGTGAAGGAGGCAGCAGTGCGCGAGATCGTGCCCTCCGCCGACTCCAGAAACAGGAGAAGATGGCCCAAAAACAAGAAAACATTAGTAAGTCGCGCTCTGGCAGCAAATATGCAGAGGAAATCGACCGAGCTCTTGAACGCTTAGGGATTAGCTCCAATTATGTTTCGGACAGCAGTACTGGGCATAACAATGGTAGTAATAGTAGTAGCAGAAGAAGTGGTATAAATGGCAAGAGTGTAATAAGAGATAGAAGACGCAGGAGCAGACTCCAGCGTGGCAGTAGCACTATTGCGAGTTCTGGGACAACTAGTCTCGTGCACGATCTCCTCGCGAGGGATGAAGAAGTTCTAGCTGGGGAGAATAAGATGTAGTTGGGAAATAAGCATGTGCATGGCCAATGATGTAATGCACAGATACGATAGATGAACCCACAAGCCCGACCTACCACCTTTTCATTCTGGATGATATTAAAATGACGTAGTAAATGCAATCATATAAGTGGTGATCGTACATCAGCATCCACATACGTACATGTTATCTATTCTATCATCATAAGTAAATAAGTGACAATATTTTTATGTCTCTCGTGTGCTAGCTAGTGTGCATATCTAGATATGTCTAGATGTACGTGTGTGTGTGTGTGTGTGTGTGCGTGCGTGCGTGCAAGCGCGCAGCGTTTATTAGCGTTCCTGTACGTGTGCCCGTTGTGTCGGATGCGATGCATCGATGTGTTCGGCTTGGCCATGCATAATGACTAGATTCTATTTGCTGTACTATATTACAGCGGTCGCGGCGGCCAGCCCTACTACTAGACTAGCCTAGCAAGCGTATGTAGGCGACTACATTCATCATCGCATCAGTAAGAGACACGCTACATGCTAGCATGTCTCACGTATATATACGGAGTATTTACAACATCAAGCTCATGCATAACAATGCTAGCATGCACATTTGTGGATGTCAGGCGCCCAAGCGAGCTCAGCACGCACGCACAACAACAGTAGCACGCATGCAGGTTCCCCCCCCCTTATATTGCTAACTTGCTGTTCTGTGCACAGTCCTAACATGATTCGTACTTCCTGCTACGCGCGGCTTTCGGTCGATCGCAGGGCGGCCTTATTGCGTGGTATAAGTCGTACGTGGGCGCCAATTTTTTTATTAATTAGCTAGCGCTGTCCGGCCCATCGATCCACGGTGCTGCTCAACAGTCTGCCGATGTCTCAGATGTACTACGTAATGTGAAGCTGCACATGACATGCATTAAAGCTACGCAGTGCTGTATGCTTGCTATATGCGATGCAGGATTTCTTGTAGCTTAATATCGTCATCGCAAACATCACCATCAGCATGCACAAATATATTGTGAACACTGCATATCGTTCAAAGTCCAAGGGCTGTATAGGGACAGCAGCAGGTATCCGTAATGAATTTATGAGAAATCACGGTCAGGAAACAACGTTGGAGCTAACAAAGTCCAGGTATAGAGTATCATTATTAACCACTGAGAACAAACCTGACAAATTGAGAGAATATGCCTCAGTAAGGGTAAAATTTTCATCGATTGGAATTGATAATTGATATGATAGCACCTTCACCCAAAAACTTTCCACACTGCTGTATCTTTCAACTCTTGAACTATAATCCTGTATAATAGTATATGGAGTGTGTGCTCGAGATTCATCAAGAAAATGATCAGTTTACTTACATCTGTGCTCCAAGAAGTGAGAAGCATACACGCATACATACTTGCGATCTGTGACACAGCAGCAGCAGCAGGTCAATTAGACACCCCTGCCTTCTCACGTCAGAAAATATAATGTAAACAATGATGATACCGTCATCAATATATGGAACACAAGAGCATCAGTCCACATCTCTGCTGCAGCCTGTTTAGAGTTCTTCAATTATGATATATTTCCCATCAATGTAACGTTCGATCTTACCTCTTCAGAGACTTCAACCTCTTCCTCTTCATCATCGTCATTATCCAAATCCACAGCATTATGTAGATCTTTTTTGTTATCACCACCTCCTGTTAAGGCCTTCCTCTTTTTTAATGCATAATCGTTAATATTTGTTAGCACGTTTCAAATGTAGATCAATATGATTTTGTCAGGAGATCATGATGTCTTGGTTTTCTCATAGAGATAATACGATTAACGACGCGACCAAACATAAATCCAAACCCACAATACCATTCACCGTCATCCACGACATGATTACATGGAGAACATAATCGAAAATACACGACCTTCTCATCTTCCTCACTTTCTCGAATTCCAAAGAGCTTTGAACTAGAAGACCCAACATTCCTGATTTATAATTTGAGTAACTACAATGTTCTCGAATAAATCTAATGGAACTCATCACCAGGTTGTAAACGTGACTGATGCTGCGGCAATGAATATTCCAACCGCAAGTTCCCAATTGTTTGTTGTATCACCCTGTGAAACCCATATTATGTGTCAACGTATGTGTACTTATATATATATATATATATATATATATATAATTATAAAAGTGTTTGTGTGCAAATAGATATTTCATGTCTACATTCCAACCAAAAGTGCCCTCACCCTTCTCAAGAAAACGTTGCATTCGGTCTTCGGGCTGCTGAGCATCGCTGTGTATGCTATGTATACGACATATCCAGTAATAGCTGCAGATGGGAACAGCGCCCCATGAGGACACACTTCAGTAACTGAAAGAACCTATTGAAAAGTACATTACTGATGCCACGTAACCACCATTTACACAACAACAATGAGATCTATTTCTGGCGTACTACCGAGAAAACGAAAGGCACTATAAGGGTCATTGACAGCACAAACTTCTCGACCCCGCAAGTCGGTCCATCTAAGAAGGAATAAAGAATGAATCAATTCTGCACTTGATCTTTGTTCTGCTGGCATTAGGCAATTAAGTAGTCTAGGCGTTACCAGCAAACCAATGAAAGAGTAGTCCAACGATAGTAACGGAAGCTGCATACATCAACCCGGAAATTGCCAAGTTTGCAATATCCCAAGTGTGGTCATTCTTGTCAATCTATAGTTACGATCAAAAACATAACACTTATTTGGCTGCTTTTGCAATTAGTAAGCAATTATGAAGGGGATTTATTACCATCCAAAAGTGTAACGTATATGCATAATCGATGATAGCGACGGTCTGAAAGACCAGGAAGAGCAAAGAAATGACACGGCAGGCGTCGGCATATTCATCCATTCTGTTCAAATAGACCATCTGTCATTTCTACTCAAAGAAACTCAAAAAAAATCAATCAATACTACTGTGAGTAATCGTGCAGGAGTTAATGATGACCTATCTGGTGCGATATAGAACACGCCAATAACCATTCCGATAAATGCGATAGTTTTGACTCCGAAATACCTAGAATAATACAGTTGTTCAAGTTATGATGATCTCCAACGTTGCAAGAAGAAGGTCCTCACGATGTATGAAGCTCCCTTCCAAAGCCGAACGGCGAAAAACCAATGATAAATGCGTGGAAAGCGAAGAATAAGGCTAATGCTAAACTGATCCTATACACCGCCTGGTCTCCCTGGACGAAATACACAGCAGCAGTGAGGCTGTTGAGTCTCGGTGAAGGAAGAGAATGAACATGGCCCTACCTGACATGACTCGCTGCATGCAGTGAAATGGATTCCCGGGTAGATAGAAAACTAATCATGGTGAAACTCAACACAACGAAAGATACACAATAGTGGTTGCTTCTTACTCCCAAATCTTGATGATAAGCCCTCAGGATGATGGCGACAAGGATAGAGAAGAATATAAGGATTGTGTAAGGGACTTTATGGAATCGTTCTGATTTTGAATTCGCAAATCCGCAAGCTTTGGAAACAGCAGTGCAGCAACATGCTGCGGCGCACGATCCGAAACATGCTCCAAGGCACACAGAGGGATGGAACGAGGTGGACGTTGATGAGTGCAGTTCTAGTAGATAACCTTTAACAACCCGGTGGTGACGGGGTTTTAGAGATTCCTTACACTTTCTCACAAGAATTTAAATTTGCGACAACGGTTGAATTGTGTCGTCTTCGCCAAGCGGAGCGTTGCTCACAGCGATCAGTTCGACACGATGAGGTTGTGCATTGCAAGTGTCTTGCCACACTTTGGAAACGTTGTTTTTCATCATTGTTCTCATTGTTCTCATCATTGTGCATTGCAAGTGTCTTGCCACGCTTTGGAAACGTTGTTTTTCATCATTGTCTTTGTCCTCGTGTTCGATCGTGAGTGAATGGGAAAAGTCATTCAGTGTTTTCTCTTGGTGCTCCCATCGAAGCCAGACAACAGCACGCGCCAGCGTGTGCATGCTGGCATGCTAGCATGTGCGTCATGCGCACCGATTTCGATTTTGCTGATTGTAGCATTGCTAGATTGCTTTGCGCATTGTTTCAAAACGGCACTTTGCTCCGACGAAACTGCGTTTTGTGCAATGCTAGAATGCTCACTGCTAGACTGCTAGACTGGAGGCAGCATGTTCTAGTGTTCACAAGCACATGCATCTGTTTGCAACGTGCGTCATGTGTGACAATGCATGCTAGCACGCCATCCTGCGCTAGTCTAGTAGTGCGGACAGGTGGCACATCTAGACAGAGATTTGCGGACAGCGATGCTGTGTGCACAATGATGATGGCAATCGACGCTACATGCGCACATGTGCAGCGATGACGATGGCCACGTAATGCACGGTCCGCATAGCATTTCGTAGGCTCGCGCAACGGTCACATCGAAGAGTGTCATCAGCAACATCTTTATATGTGCTCGCATCATCATGCACAATAACATGAGTGTCTCAACCTTCAGAAAAATGATTGCTATTTTTTGAAAGTACCCTGCTTTCGCCCAGCTATATATCTCGTGCTATTTTCAACTTTTTTGAAGTAAATTCTTCCTTGCTCTAACTTGCTTCCCCAATCCTACATGCTGGAAAAAAATAAATCACTTGCGTTTCACCCGAGAAATATTTTTATCAGCTTTTCCCTTTCGAATGATATTCCCATAACAGATAGCAGCAGACTTCACTACAACAAATGATGTGTTACATCATGCGTGCTGTATGAGTGTGAATGTGCGATGTTCGTCTTTGTGTGTGAGATGTGTTGACAAAATATCACGCATAGTTAACGTCAGAGTGGCTACCATCATACTCAATAATTTCTATCACCTTTTTCGTTTCAGCATGTTCAGCTCCTTCTTGGACTAATCGTAATAACGTATTTGCAAAGCGTTCAAGCAGGATTTGTCATTTTTAATGGAAACAAACTTTTCGTATATATCAATTAACAACTTTCGTTTGGTCGCTCGCAAACGCAACAAGTAAGGTGTAGACGTTATAGGTTTGCCAACTGAGGTGTTCGTACCTTTTCGTGAGCAGCTTTCTCCCTCTCCAGAGCCTCCCTCATTGCCTCTAACTCTGCACTGCTACTACTAAACCCACTACCTTTGTTACTTCTTTCTCCTCCTCCTTCATCATCGCTATTACCGCTGCTATTATTAGCACTGCTGGTACCAACAGCAATAGCACCATTTATGGTTTTACTACTACTACTACTACTACTACTACTACCACCATTGCTCCTGCTGATCATCTTAACAGCTGTGGTAGTGGTAGGAGAACCGTGTGTCCGGCCTACAATTGTAGAATTGTTACCACTTTTGTGGTTGTCTTTGGGGTTTTCTTCCTGTCGCTTTTCTGTTCTATTGGCCCCTGCTGATAACGTAACTGGTGTTTCAGCATTCTCGGCTTGGTCTTGTGGATGGCGAAGAGGAAGATTTGCGGAGGAGTTTAAGGTTGTAGCAGAGGAGGAAGATGAGGGGAGGGAGGAGGGAGATGTAATTTTGTCTGTTTTCATTAATGTTAGATTTGCTGCCATCACTTTCGCTGTTGTATTTTTTGGACTTGGTCGAAGCTCATCTGAATGATGTTTTCCTCCATCTTTTTCAGTGTGGCCTAAGGAAGCAGCATAGTCCCGCTGCCTCCCCACGCTCCCTTCTCTAGTAGCTGAAGAAGCAGCGGTGGTTGGTACTGTAATCGATATTCCTGCGTCCTCATTCCTGTCTGTGCTGGTACTCACAGTTGCATTATTTTTTGCATGATTCTTGCTAATATCCCTTCTACTACTGCTACTACCACTACTACCACTACTATTACTGCTACTACTATTACTACTATTTTTACTACTTCTACTGCTACTGCTACCACCACCTCCATTGTTGGTATGACTATTTCTGCTATCATTAGAACTCTCTGTTGTATGACTCTGGAGTGGCCTAGAGCGGGAGGCTGGGACAGGAGCAGGAGGAGGAGAAGGAATTGGAGAAAGTGATGATTGTGACGATAGAGTTGATAGTGCTTCTGATTCTATAGTGGCCTTTAAGGTTTTATTGGTGTTTATGGCGGCCTCAGGATTAGCTATCTCTATTTGTGTAGTATATGCTGCAGCAGGGGAAGCAAGGCTTCTCTTTTTAGACGGTGAAGACGAAGATATCGGCTCTGAATGTGAAGGGAGCAGAATAGCAGGGGCTGGTGAAGATGGCTGTTGTGCTGATGAGGAGGGGTTCATGATAGGGTCTACTGCTGCTGCTGCTGCTGTAGTATTACTGGGAGAAACAGCTTCTTTTTTTTGATCGACGGAGCTATCATCAACCATAAATCTACTACTACTACTACTACTACTACTACTACTACCGCCACCGATGCTGCTATTCGTGTAACCATTCGTATCGGTGGCATTATTAGAGCCACTTCCATCTATTACACCTAGCGCAGCAGCATCGCTTCCTCCCGCACTAGCATCTAAAGTATTGTTAGTTTTTGGTTCCACAGAAACTACTGCTGCAGTGGGGGTAACGTTACCGGCAGGAAGGGACGTGGACTCTCCTCCATTACTATCTTCTGCTTGATATCTGCTACTGTCTCCACCAGTGCTATAACTACTACTACTACTACTACTACTACTATCATGATCGTCGTCCTCTATATTATGAGTGCTGGATGTACTGTTTTTATTCTCAGGTAAGGTGTTGATAGCGTTAGCCACAGACATCCCTGCTGGATCATCATCATTGACTAGTTTGACGACTGAGGTGGCTGCTTCTGCTGCTACTGCGCCATTGGTCGTCCCATCATTGTCGCTACCTCTATCCTCCTCATTGCCCCCCTTGTTACCGGTGGTTTCGCTAGGAGGAAGAGGAGGAGGAGGAGGAGAAGGAGGGAGGTGGGGGTTGGAGACAACCTGTAGGTTTCCAAATGCTTTCTTTGAGGCGCTACTTGTCTGGAGAATGCTGCTCGTCTCGATGGACCGTAAAAGAATTTGACCGGTAACCTGTAGGAAAAAGTTAGCATTCATAAGAAGATAGCTGTGGCACGATATATTACCACTACCCTACTACTACTACTACTACTACTACTACTACTACGCGGGTTTTTGTTGCTTTACCAGAAATGAGAGCAGAGTGATCATGACCACGTAGCGCACCCTTTTGGTACTTCGCATCAGCTTCAAAAAGTTTACGATTCCACATGCCCCTGCTTTGACCTTTGAACAATACATGTATGTGTTTGTGTTTGTGTGTGTGTGTGTGTGTGTGTGTATGTGCGGAGAGAGAGAGAGAGAGAGAGAGAGAGAGAGAGAAGAATGAGTTCACACTTGTTTATTTGCTGCTGCTTTTAATTGTTTTCCTACCGCCGCACCAGCCATCATGATTATCGAGATAGCGAAGCCAGCCGTGTTCAACAGCATTGCTAATAATCCTAGGCGTTTATCACTTTTTGTTTTCTGACCCACTTCTTTCTTTCCATTCGCTGATGATGCAAGGTCATGATGATGGTGCTGAGGACTATCGTGGTGTCTCCCCTTGTTCACCATTCTCTCTGAGGTTTTCTCATCATCATCATCATCACCATCGACAATTTTGATGCCTCCTACTGATGAACCGATGCAACTACTACTTCGATTTTCAGATAATGAGTCTGTCGCTTTGAAGTCGTCGTCCTTCTTCGGATCCGACTGCTGAACCCCTCCGTTCCAAGTTCTCCTCAAAACAACTTGCGAATTTGTGGTGGCTAAGGGGCCTGATTTGATACTGCGCTGGTTATTGTTCCTGTGGGTCATCCTTAATCCCGTTGATGTAGAGTTATCGACGGGGGTGGTGGAAGTCGAGTCCTTCCCACCCCCCTTTCGTTGCTTCAATACCCCACTTCCAGATGCAGAAGCTATCTCGCGCGTCACTGTTTCAAACCCCCGCTCAATGTTCACCTTTTTCGGAGAACGAGGAAGCTTCCGTGATTCTATTTTTGGTGGCGATGGTGGTGGTGTCGTGTCACCAGCAGAATCATTCAGCCAGGCCTCCTGATTAGTGTAAGTTGTTTATGCACGTAATAATTAGCAATTCTAGCATTGAGAAGGGGAAATGGCAGAACTGACAAGTTCGTCTTGTTCATTCTGCGAAACGTCACGCTCGAGCCCCTTGAATCCCCTCTCCAAAACCCTCGATAATGGTGCCTCTTCGTCGTCTTCGCCTTCAGAAAGTGCCCCCCAATCACTGACCTGTTTACAATGTTAACAGGATAAATGAATGCAATGGAAGCAAACTTTTTGCTCGATCGGTACTTAACGATATTAGTCTTTTCATTACTTGCGGTTCCTTGCGGTCAATGACCAAGTCGCTACTAGACATTTTGTCGACAACTCACGTATTCCTACGCTCACGGGGTTATTGCGGAAGTTTCGGATTGGAGTCGGGATGGTGTAATCTCACTGTATGTTCGATAGCACCCCTTTCAACCAAAATCGAAAAGTGGACAAAGATTTGCCGAATACGTCAGACTTTTGAAAGGATAACCGCCAGCTCGTGGTCACCCATTCTTTGGTCCTTCCTTCCGTTGAGAGAGAGAGGGGGATGGATGACGATGCTCCTGCTCACCAAGCTACGAACGGGAAAAGTGGTGGAATAGAATGGCCTCTGTTAATGCAGTGCGACAAGGAAAATATGACAACAATTGCGGCACAATAAGTGGCATCGGAAAGGAGAGGAGGAGCCTTCATAAGATTAAGGAGGAGGAAGAGGAGGAAGAGGAGGAGAGAGAAAAGGGACGTGAAAGGAGGAGCAGTAGGACAAGTGGGATCCATAAGCTCTTCTTTCTTTAATGGGGCATCAGTCGCCGTCATTCTTTTCATTTCCTGATCTCCTCTCGGCAAGCCCTCCAGGTCCCGAGGAGGAGAGTTTGTTGGAACATGGAGTCGTGCATGAGGTGAGAGCTGAGGTATGTGATGAGAACCCGCCTGCGAGGAGGAAGGCTCACGAAATGTGCGAGGAGGAAAGAGGAGAAGGGCAGGAACGATGGAGCTCCACAGCTAAGACACACCAGAAGAAAAGAGGGTCTGCATGTGTCATCAATCTGGTGGATGATGAGAAGGATTATGGTAGTGGCCTCGATAGAGGAGGAGGAGAAGGAGGAAGAGGAAGAGAAGAAGGGAGGGTGGAAGAGAAGAAGATCATAAAAAGGGGGACCAAGAAGCGCCATAGAGACAAGGCGGCTGGCCATAAGGATGTAGCTATTCACAGCAAGCTCCCACGAACCAAGAATATCAACAACTCTTTCTTTTTTGAGGACGTGCCCTCCTCCTCCTCCTCCTCCTCCTCGAGATTCTTCGGTCACACTCTAGTGATAGATTCGCCGAGTATTCTTTCCGAGGATGAAGGATCTCTGCTTGGGGATAAAATTCTTTACGATTTAATCCGAAGATCTTCTTCCGATGTAGTTCCCATCATCCGAATAGATGACAGCATTGGAGTTCAAACGTACTCGCAGCAGCCGCCCAAACCTGGTCGAGCATCATCCGCCACCAATAGAGGCGCCTCTAAAGACGAAGCCATTTGTTTAACGGAAAGTAGTAGTGACTCTCCGCCGAATGAAGATGAAAAGGGGGTGACGACGACTTGCAATTTAGATTCTGAAGAAGTATTTTACAACAACGATAATGAGTGCGATGGCATTACAGAAGTATTCAATAATCTTAGTGGACGTAGAAGTAAGAGCAGTAGGGATTCTGGCAAAGACGATAGAAGCAACTGCAGCACAAATGGGGATCAGAATAATTTCAGAGGCAGCAGCAATGGGGAAAGTCGTCGCATTACTTGTGGAAGAGATACTACTAATAATAATAATAACGATAATAATAATAGCAGGAGCTCCTCCATCATCAACAGAACTTGTTCAACAGAAAATGCGAGCAAAACAGTGGCACCTTCACCAACCACCACACCTGCAAATTATTTTCTAAAAAAAATGGCGATGTTGCGAGAGCAGAGGGCAGCGCAGAGGAAGGCGAAAACGACATTTCCACGTGATCATGAAAGAGAAAATAAATTGAGTTCACGAACAAACAGCAAGAAAGGACAAGATGACGTACATGAGAACCATCTAGATATACAAACGTCTTCTTCTTCGTCAATAAGGCTTAAAAGGAGGACATCATCGTCACGAGGGGAGGATCCATTTCCAAAGGTCATGACTTCATGATTACTTGTGAGTAAACACAGAGCGCGCGCACACTGACAACAATAAAACAACATAAGAAGTGGGTGAAAACAGGGAGAGAAAGAGAGAGGGGGGGAGGAGGAGAGAGGTCGTCGTCGTATCCAAGCAGCAGCTCAACCTGAATTATTTGTCGAAGGTCCAGCAGCAGCAGCAGCAGCAGCAGCAGGCGGATATAGTAGTTCGAATTTTCAAGATATCCGATGAAAACTTGGAGCTTCAGGGGAATGCATCTATTGCCATGGATACGTCTTGGCTAAAAACAGATCAGGTTGTAGTAGTAGTAGTAGTAGTAGTAGTAGTAGTAGTAATAGTTTTTGTTGTAGTAGTTAATGCACGGCTGCTGATCAGTGACATTTAACACTATTCCTTCACTTTTATGATGATGATGATGGTGATGATGATGATGATTCAAGAACTGCTACTGCTGCTGTTCTCAGGTCACGTGCGCTTCAATTCTCCTGACATCCCAGGCTTTGAGGCTGGAAGGCACCAAACGTGATGATTCCAAGCATAAAAGTCCTGGGAAAGAAGAGTCGTCAATCGTTGTCAGTCATTACTTCAAGATGATGTGGGTGCTGCAGCAGTTGCGCTTCTTTCCCCACGATGAAATGATGATGGGGATGGTGTAAATGATAATGGGGATGGTGTAAATGGTCCGCAGGTATGGACGCTCTCTCAAGTCTCTGTGCGATCTTTTCCGAAGGAAGAGTTGGCGAAGAAAATTCTGTGAAATTAAGGTTTTCGCTGAGGGTTTTGGTTGGTTGAAAATAGTAGCCGAGTATGAGCTTGCTGCTGCCCTTGTTTCCCTCCTCAGGAACACACCTTATTCTTCCATCTATGGCACGATGACCATTTCGTCTTATTTGTGCTTCATATCCAAAACAACAGCAAAGGCGCACTGGTAAGATAGGCACAAGACCTTTTTGTCATGTACGTATGGCCTTTTGTTGAACATCGTCGTTTCTCCATACCAATCATCACTAGGGCCGTCGTTGTTCCGCGTTCCTGATCGACAGCTTTGGAACGAACTACATACCGAGAGACGACTTGGTTCCCCTTCAGGAATCCCTACGAGGTGAGTTGCTGGGCGACGACGACGACGACGTCGTTTGGCGGTGCTATGCGCTATCATTGTTCGCAGCCTGACAAGCAGATGTACTACTACTACTACTACTGCTACCACTTCTACCAACAGGCCTTGACCCTTCTCTCATATTAACCCGGACGCACGATACAGTCCAAGCGGATGACTACAACTGCGGAGTATGTACCCACTAATTGACAAGATCAGGGTTAGCCTGCAGTCTTTAGGGTTTTTCTGGTTGAGTAATCTTCTCTTTCAGGTGTATGTTGTTTTATTTACTGCTGCCGTCGCCATGTGGCTGGCCAAAGGAGGACAGATGAGCGATTTCTCCTTGGATTCTGCGTTACGCCAACTGGAGATCTCAGCAAATATGATTCTCAATCCACAGACAGAATGGCAAAAAGAAGTCAATAACAGGTAGAATAGTTTGCAACCACCACCATGTGTTGTTCAATGAAAGGGCTGTATTAATATTATTTACAATCGTTCCAAAGGATCATCCAAGACGTGCGTTCTTCGTTATGGTGCGCCCAGAGTACTGAAGCTAGCGCTGTTGAAGGTGGTTTTCAAACATGTTCCAATACGGCCATTGAAGGCCTCGAGAAATTTGAAAGCGAAACATTACTCACAGGGTGCAATGTCAATCGTGAATCTCGGAGAAGGGAAAGTATTGTGCTGGATTAAGATTGTCTCTTTTTCTCTGCTGATATGAGATGACATTCCAGAGCTGCTACTACTGACTGTGTGCAACAAGCATGAAATATTCACTTTATTGCCTGGTAGTATGTATCTAGATTAGCGAATACCGCATGCTGTTGGCCTGCAAAAACACAGTTATTCCAAGCAAAACCTCACTCTCGATACAGTTCCACAATGCATGCAATTAGAGTATCAGTATTGGTACTTCATGGTACGTACTTGTTGCGTATCAAGCATCAAGCATATATGTAGCCGTGCATATGTGGTCCATCACAACCGGATTTCCCATGACGCTGCGCAGCTTCACTTCACTGTTAATCAGCAGCCGAGCGCGAGCTATCTAGCTAGCTAGTACATGCCAACTCTGGAACGCTCACATGCGTACGGTATACATGCAGACGGGCAGTCGGGACGCACTAGCTCTAGAGCTAGCTAGCTAGCTGGCGCTATGCTACAATGGCACCGGACAAGCTCGTCACATCACAGGCAAGGCACGTGTGCATGCCGCACTAGCGCATGCTGCCATATCAGCAACTATCTATTAGCGTACTAGCTATGTAACACGCTAGAACGGCAATATGGCTAAAGCAGCATCTACGTGCAAATTTGGGCATTGTTGTATGCGCATCTGATAGCTTATCTAGTAGGTAGCTATATGTGGCATTAGTCTAGGTCTAGCAAATGTGGGGATATAATGATAAGCTGCGCATTAAGACGATGCTAGGTAGATGGTCTTCTGCTTAAAGTTAACGTCTCCCAATTCTGCAAGTCGTTCACAATTTGAATACCCTCCACTCAGCGATTTCGTGCGAATTTACAAAGAATTCGTGTCCATGGTAAAAGAGGATCGGAAATGTATCCTTCTTTGCGCCCAAATCTTTCCAATTTCTTCACGGTTTTTGCCAGGCGTACTAAATGTCGGGCATGCGTTTTGATGGCCCTATGTGTTTGATTCACCTTACGGTGGAAATCCTCCCTTTCTTTGCGAAGCTGCCTTTGGTGTTCTGCTGCCGCCTCCTGCATGCGACGGTTGATCAACTCCTCAATTTTCGCTTTTTTAATTTCTTCTTTCCTCTCCTTAGCCTGCCTTTTCTTTGCCTTTCTATCTCTTGCGATCTCTCGTCGCGAAACCGAGATATTTTTGAACAACTCCCTCGTCCGATCTCGCCCTTTCGTGTAAGCTCCGAACAGTTCCACTGCATTCACCGGTACCTACTCGAGCAAACGGCACAACAATGATGCAATGCCAAGAAATTGAATCATTTTGATAATTTGAGTACACATGGTCTGAAGAATTTTATGAGAAAAACTACCCAACAAATCAAGAAACATAGTTAGATTACACATAGTAAAGAAACGTCATGTTCTTTAAAAACATCTCCACGATAAGGGATTTTCAAGACGACTGATGCTATGTAGCCACATACCCGAAATGCCTTCAATTCAGTCGCAACATTTTTCACCACTTGGCGTGGAGTTCGAGATACTTCTTCGCTGCTTAGCATTAAAGCTGCCTTCTTTGCATAGTACGGCACAAGTGCACGACGGTTTTTCAATTTTTTCGTTTGTTTCAAGTGCACCAAGGCCCTGTGAACCGCAATCTTGGCACGAACCAAAGAAAACACGCTGTCACATATGCCTTCGTCGATATCCACTTTGAACACAACCCTCTTGCTTCTAAACGGCAATGGAGGACGGTTGAAAGTGAGAGAAGAATTTGTTGCAGTTTTATTATTTTCTGCAATCGAAGAAGCAGCAGGAACCGAGGATCCAACAGGAGCTCTTTTTGGTTGTCTGTTTTCTACACGATTGGGAGAACAAATTCAGTCGTGAAAACAATCATCTTCGTATCTTCTGGGTTGTCGTTAGCTCCATTGTTAGTTCGGTCATATCAAGTATATAGGTCGTACCCTCACTCCCTTCCCTCTTCTCTCTCCCTCCCTCCCTTTCTCAGGACATATCATATTCACTCGTGCAGTCGCACATGTATTATATTCCAATCAATATATATATATATATATATATATATAGAGAGAGAGAGAGAGAGAGAGAGGGGGGGGGGGGGGGGGGGGAGCTATATACTTGGAGGTCGTGTGTGTGTGTGGGGCTGACGACAACCGAGAAGATGCGGGGATGATTGTTTACACGACTGAATTTTTTCTCCCCTCGTGGAGAAAACAGGCGACCAAAAAGAGCCCTGCTGGATCCTCGGTTCGAGTAGTTTTTTCGATTGTAGAAAATAATAAACCGGAACAAGTTCTTCTCACACT
>ADNK01000461.1:85000-100768 GCA_000320545.1 Bigelowiella natans CCMP2755 | reverse complement strand
GAGAGAGAGAGAGGAAGGGGGAGAGGGACAAATCAGCACTTCAGATTTCTTAGAACATACTTATTACTATTATAATTATTATCATCATCATTGTTATTCTTGACATCATCATCATCATCATCATCATCATCATCAAGGTGGGTCCCGTTTTGGGCGATGTAACAGCAAACGCTATACTGACACATCTTGAGGAAGATCATGGTGATGATAATGCTGATGAGCATCTGGATGGAAGTGGAGGAGGAGGAGGAGGAGGGGGACCAACAAGGGAAGAAAAGGTAGAGTAAAAGGGGACATTGGTATTGGAGGGAGGAGGGGCTGTAAGAGATGCTGCAATATATATATTTGTTGCTGGTGTATGCTTGTGCTTGTGCTTGTACTTGTGTATAAAAATATGTTTATGATTATTTTTCATACTTACATCCATTACAAAGACACATATCGGAGCGGGTCCTTCTTCTACTTCTTCTACTTCTTCTTCTTCTTCTTTGAGGAGTAGCAGAAGAAGAAGAAGAAGCACGTGGTTTGTTTCACACTTCCTCGACGCCTTTGAAGTAGACAGGGATATAAGGACCTCTCTTTCTCCTCACAATGCAGCTGAATCGCGTTTGGAATCCGGTAGGAGGTTTCCATACCTGCTGGTGTTGTTAGATGGTAGATTGAGCGACAGAGAGTAGTCAAAGTAGTAGTAAAATCTATGTTTCCAAACTTACATCTGCTAGCATTTATTTTCTTACATTTCTTCTTCCTATAAATCTTGTTGTCCTTCTTGTTGTCCGTCTTCTCCTTTTCTCCTCCCCCCCCCCTTTTTCAAACACGGCTGTAGTACTATTCCATTTCGATCGAAGCACGCAGGACGTATCGCCCTTGTTCCTGCTCCAACGTAATCATGAGAACGATGAGGTGGGATGATGATGTTACGAATATGATGCTTCGTGTGTGTGTGTGTGTGTGTGTGTGTGTGTGTGCGTGTGTGTGCGTGTTCTACGTGAAATTCATTGACTTGATGAGTCTTCTCATTTCACTATTATCATCACCATCATCATCATCATCATCATCATCATCATATTCATTTTAGGCAAAAGGCCAGGCTGGCGATGGTAAAACAACGTTAGATCCTGCCCTCCACCGTTGCAGCAGCAGCAGCAGCAGCAGCCCTTTCACCTCCTATTTATACCGAATTCGGCGACGCAGCGGCATCAACGGGAGGGGGGCACGCATCGACGTCAGCAACCCAAGGTAATAATATGATGTAACATGTTATAATGTACAATATCTGTAATAGTGGTATATGCAGCATATGATAATTCCCTCCTATCGTCTTATTGCTTGCGTATAATTCTTTTCTTGCATATTCCAGCAGCATATCAATTCTCTCGCGCATACACCTCGCAACCAATCAGCAACACCCTTATCCCCTCCCAGGCAGCTACTACTACTACTACTACTACTACTACTACTATTACCACTGCTGCTCTTACCTTTGCTACTTATTGTGCACGTACTGCAGGCCATTTGTTCGATTCTACCACCGCATGAGGAAGCTCTTTGACATCGGAATAAGTGGTGGCCAGTTCCCTCCCATCCCTGTTTCGTATGTTCCTTCTACAAACCCCCAGCTTGGGGGGGGGTGCAGTAGTAGTAGTGGTGGTGGTGGTGGTAGTACCGAAGGAGGAGGAGAAGGAGATAAGCATAACAAGCATAATAGATCGACGGGTATGGTGCCTGAAAGCGTGGAAGAAGATATGAATAGAGCAGGAGCAAAAAGGAGAAGAAGGAGGGGGTTAGTGGGGGAAAGGGAAGCAGAACAGCAACGATTTCTGATCTTTGAAAGACTCTTGGGTGTTGGCCCCCATAAAGTCATTATTCAGGCCCGTGATAACACCTCGGATGAGACGGTTTCTAAAACATTACATATTTATATATACATTGTGTGGCGTGCGTGCAATGAAAACTAGTGTGACATGACTCCTAGTCAATTCGATGCTCAGAAATCAAAACTATGTGTAATTATTTTTAGAAGATCTATTGACTTCCTTATTCCTCTTCCTCCTCCCCTCTCCCCCCCCTCCTCATATGCCAGGTGGCTATCAAAGTCTTTATCGAGAACAGGGAATATGACAAGTAGGACTATACGATGATGATGATGATGATGATGATGAAGCAAGAAAAACATCATTGGTTGTATCAGAGAGACACGTCTAATCCATCATGAATGCTTATTTAAGAACAGCAGCAACATCTCCATCATCATCATCATCATCATCATCATCATCATCCGTAAGCAGCCATTGCCTTTGTTTACTACTTGTAGGCATATCTCTGACCTTCTGTGGATGATGCGTGACATGGAACATGCCTTTTTGAGGAAGATAGGAGGTGGTGGAGAAGGAGAAGGAGGAGGAGGAGGAGGAGGATTTGTGAGCCTTGATCAGAGGTATGCTGCACTGCTACTATAGCAACTTTGGTTCTTCTTCTTCCCCCTTTTTCTTCTTCTTCTTCTTCTTCTTCTTCTTCTTCTTCTTCTGCTCCTCTTTCGTATTCTTCCTGCCCCCCGCCTTCTCTCTCTCTCTCTCTCTCTCTCTCTATATATATATATATATATATATATATAAATGTGTAATATACATTACTAATATGCCATTGAACGATGGAACATCACACACACACACACACACACATTTCATACTGCAGATATGGACGATTGAGCAGCTACAATGGCTGGCCGTGCTTCGTTGAAAGAGTTGTGCCCTCCATTTCCTTAGCACAGTTCATTGAAGAGGTTGGTTGCTTGTTGCGCTATGTTCCTTATCTTCTTTTGTTGTGGGCTTGAGTTACAAGAAAGTTGTAGAGGACAGATTTGAGAAAATTCTGTGCACAAATAGCGTATGCTACATATGACGCCACCACCCCATCACCCCCTGGGAAAAAGACGATTCTTCACCGATATGAAGTAATTGTTCTTCGTTTTCCCACTCCTCCTCCTCCCAGAGCCTTGATATATTGCGAAGGGCTGTCCGCCATGCGGCGGCTGAATTTCCGGATGAACAGAGCTCACAGTATGTTGCGATGGAACTAATAATGATAATGAATGATAATCCGGAAT
Organism: Bigelowiella natans CCMP2755; assembly: GCA_000320545.1. NCBI lineage: Eukaryota > Cercozoa > Chlorarachniophyceae > Bigelowiella > Bigelowiella natans. The sequence goes on along the minus strand of ADNK01000461.1, from coordinate 97,662 downwards.
GTAATAGCTCTATAAACAACGACGATGCGGTTTGATTGAGAACATCGATGAGGGTTAAGATGTTTACTATGGATGATCTCTTCAAAGGAAAAGAATCTCTGAATTGACTCAACTACTCTTAGATCATTCTGCTTTTCTGCTATGTATAACTGCAACAAACAGTAGTATACCTCACCTCTCAACCGCCATCATTGCTCGTCATCATCATCGTTACTCATGTCGTTCTTCGCTATATCATTGTCATCACCACTACACATCCCTCCTCCTCCTCCTCCTTCTCCCCCTTCCCTGCAGATATCCATTCTTGCTCTTTCACCCGGAGAACCTCTACCAAGAGCGCCTTCTTAATTCGTCAAACAGCACTACTCTCTTCGTAAGAGAGAGAGGAAGAAGGAAAAGAAAAGAGAATGTGTCGGAGCAAGGAGCATCATCACCCTCGTCCTCTTTCTCCTCCCTCCTTTGTTGCTCGTCGCCCTTCTCCGCTCTCTTTTGGAATTGGAGCAAAATCGTTACAAAGGATATTGCTCGCTACGGCCCTCGCAACAACACCAACAACAACAACAACGTCAAATGCAGAGATGATAGTGCCATCCAGGAAAATATGGTAGCAGGGGGGGGGAGAATCCTGGGGAGAGAGTTGGACAACGCCTACGGAGCTTTACCTCTAGAAGGAGGAAAAGAAGGAGGAGGAGGAGGAGATGTTATAGCACATCCACTGCCAGCAGTTTCGTTGTCATGTTGGGCCGAATACATCCTGAGAGAGATTGGATTTACTTTGTTTCAAGTATCGAGGACAATGCAGAATCTGTAAGTAGTAACAAGCACCCATGCTCTTCGTCATCATCATCGTGGAAGTAGTAGTAGTAGTAGTAGTAGTAGTAGTGGTAGTATTTACGAATAATACACGCACAGAAAAGACACACACTCACCGACGTACGTACACGCATAAACACTCTAAATATTATATATATATATATATATATATATATATATATTTGAAAATAATATCTTCCATCCGAATGATATTCAAATAGCCATGAGAAGCACGGTTTCTTCGCCCCACAGCTGCTCTCTTATGACGTGATGATGGGGGGGATTCTTCTTGATGCTGCTGCATTGAACGTACGAGATCAGGTAGTCCCTCATACTTACATTCAAGGCTATACCTAAAATATTGTCTGCAAAAAAACGCTTGTGTTTATCACATCAAACATCATCGGGGGTTGTATGTAATCGTGGGAACGTGTTGGTACTGCTTTTTATCCTGCATTTTTTGATTCATTTCATGTGTGTGTGTGTGTGTGCGTGCGTGTGTGTATTGGTGTGTTTGCGAATAAATGTTTTCTGTTGCAGAGTCAGTATCTTCTTAACTTCGAGACAACTCCAAATGGGATTTTGGAAATAGCGGCGGTATAGGACACACAAACGCACACACAATTGATGGAGCTATGGATGTGTGCATAGTGTATTATGTGGTTAATGATATAGGGGGTTAAGGATACAAAGAGAAAGAAAGAGAGAGAAAGTAAGAGTATTTGTAGATTGATAGCATATTAATTTATGTTGTTAAGAATAGCAAAACAATGATTGATTATAACAGGAAGTTTACCAAAAACTATCGGTGCTGGGCATGCTAAATGGCATTTCGAATAAATTGATTGAGCCATTTTCTGTACGTTACCTTCGATGTATTCATGCGCCGTGTTATGAGGCTGCAGACACAACAACACACATAAAACGCGCGCACACACGCACACACACACACACACACACACACACACACGTACACACCGATGTTGACTCTACATAGTTGGCATCAGAAAGAGATGCCATATTCCGCTCACTCAATCATTTTTCGCCGGCAAGAGATATGACCGACAAACACAGAGCTGTTGTGTGAAACTACCTCACTCATTCATCTCTCTACTACTTGTTAGTTGGCGTTTGACATGGTACAAGCTGATTCATACACGGATGAGAATATGAAGCGCCTGGAGAACACAATTATGATGTTTCAGATTTTTGCCGAGACGCGCTAGGCCTGTGACCATACACCCGCTATGCATACCCGCACATATATGCATGCGGTGCACGTGTCAGCGCAGTTGTGCTTCACCTATCGTTACATTCCTTGCAGATTCGTTCTCATTCACGGAACAAATGTAAGGAAATATCTCTTCGAAGTTACATGCAGACAAAAAGTTTAGAGTATGACAGCAAAATTTAGTAATGAATTTCTACAAACATCTTATCATAGTAGCGGCATTCATCTAGCAGACATGTGCAGTTTGCTGGTGTATCTAAATCTGCACTGCTAGACAGCATCAACACGTTGTTGATTACACCTTACTAGCTTGTGCGTACATATGCGGCTCTTAGGCGCAATCTTTCCCACGCGCCTTCTAGCCTTCCTAGCTTCGTGCTCATGCTAGCATGTATGTCAAACGTTCACGTTCTAGCGTTGTTGCTCGCTAGCAAGAGAGGAGAGCTTAATGTTATATAGCGTTGATGTGTCGATCTACGACTGACTAGTCTAGATATTCTAGTGTTATAACCGTGAGTAGCGCCTGCTAGCCTGGCTAGCTGGGTAGCAGAGATTTCTGTGCCTGTTCTATACTAAAGCGCACGCGCAGCAGACAGGCCGCCGCGCCGCAATTGACTAGATTGAGATTAGCGCGCTGCCATGCTACATCAAGACATGCGCATGTATCTGCAGCATATAGCTAAATTTCATACTATATGTAAACTATATGTATAGCTTGTAGCTCATATAGTGTCTACAGTGGCGACTAGTTGCACATCCTAGCATCATTTAGCAGACTTGCTAAAGGTATACTAGTATAATTAAAGATGGAAACGCCTGCAATTGTAAATTTATTCCCAAGAAATACGCGCTGGCGTATTTTCTACTGTTGTTTCGCTCATCTAGATATGTGCCATTTCTTAGACGAATTTACATCACAATTTCTCTTTTTATATATTTACAATTCGTAATTGAATATATACAGTAGTTGAGTGGCCCAATTGCTGAGGCCTGCTTCTGTGCTACGTTGCTGCTTACGTGATGGAACGAGCAGATCCAAACTTTTTACGATAAAAGTCGGCGTACGACCATTGTTTCTGAGGCTTTGGTTTATCTTTGCGAAGTGAAGGTTCGATTCGGACCTTTCTAACAGGTGGGGGAACAAATTTCCGAACAGGCGGTGGGGGAACTCGGTGGCTAATCTTCATATTCTTCGAAGGGTTCTCAAAATCGTAGTCTTGGAGAGTCCTTTGATTTTTGTTTGTGTGTATGACAGCAATCGGTATGATTTGGTTCTTATCAAAAATAACCAACTCATCTCGGCCATAACTCCTGTTGTCTCCATAATGTGACTGATAGCCTTTCCTCAAGGGCACACCGATCTGGTAAAGCAAAGTCAACACGATGATGAGGATGATGAAACGCTAATCGAGTGAGTATTGATCCAAATTACTACTTTGTAAGGAACTTTGATTCGCTTGCCTTCAAGAACAAGAGCCATGATGAAGGTATTATGGTTACAACGAACGTGTTTTGTACCAAAATACACCCCAGCTCCGTAGTATCCCCGATTCCTTTTAACACATCAGATCCATGTTACTAAGTTTTCCGTTGAGTAAATCAATTAATCTCACCCCGAATTTTTCCCAACTCTAGCAGGGTCGAGATTCGTGGTGCAGATGCTCTTAATGTTTTGGACAGCCGTCCCATGAAATGCGAAGGTTGCTTTACAAGGGATTCCCCTACGCCGAAATTCCGCCTGTTTCAAATTTATGACGACGATTTGAGGTTTATCTCATTGTTTCATGACGACGAGGAACGACTGCATACATACACAAAATAGACGGATGATGATCTCTACTACCTGTTTCTGAATAAATTGTTTGACTAAGACTGGATTCACACATATTTCCGTTCCTTCCACAGCTTTATTACTCGTAAGGCCACCATAGAGCTTAATGTCCTGAAAGAAGTAAAAACATAGTAATTTTACTTATTACTTGCTTGATGAAACTCAAAGCACAGTTGATTAACCTCTCGCTTCTTTATAGCTTGGTTTATTTTCTTCAGGAGGTTTCTCGAGGTATGATTGTCGGAAATGTGGAACGACAGCATCGAAGAAGCTTCGTTTCTCGCTAGAAAGTCAACGACAGTTTGCGGCTCGAAGTCTTTTAGGCTCGTTAAAGATTTAAACATGGAGCGGGGATCTCCCAACTTGCTTTCAAACGGACATACCTTGGAAATATGAACCACCAAAAACATCAACGCTGTTATGAAATTAGTATAAAATGACAAATATTCTTCGCAACCGGATCCGAGGCCACTGATAATCCAGAGCTTCCTTCATCATTGAGGGAAGCTGCAACAAATCTATATTCTGTATCATTGTTCAGGTTGGGAACAATCTGGGGGCTTTGAGCGTCTGGAATGATCACCTGTTTGGATATTCTATATTAAATTTGACCTGTCCTTTACACGTAGCACAACATAAGGCCACAGCAAGTGTGTTTTTCATATTACGTTTCCACACGTTGACTGGATGATGACAGTATCAACTGGTGAATCAGCAGATTCATTCTTCGTGAACCAGACCACCGCAAATCTGATTGATTGATGATGTAAAATACCTCAGCGACGGGGGGGCTACTCATCCAAATGCTCTCATTCTACCTGTCTCCTGGTTCAACTTTTGAGATTTCAGGTTTCTTTGGAGGATTCATTTTTCTTGTTAATCTTTTAGTTACTAGGGCAGAGTGGAATTTATCATGTTGAGTAAGCTGTTTAATTATCTTCCCGGATATTGGAGCTTTACATTCAGGAATGTGACAGCAAAGTCGCCGATTTCTTCGAAGAGAAAATTCGGCCCTCGTTTGGAAACACTTGACACATATCGAATGTCCACAACTTGGCCGAATTCCCGCCGATTCTAGTTTAACGTTATCTTCGGTACAATAGGAGCAATAGAACGATTCGAACGCCTTGAACTCGCTGGAAAGGTTAGAAAAGTCCACTGCAACAGTGATTGTTTTTGACAGTTCCCTTTCCTTTTTTTCATTATCTTCAAGTAAGCTAGCTTCGAGGGCTCTGGCCAAGTCGTCCTCTTCACGGAATTTGGGGTCATTACTGTTTCCATTCTTGTCATTGGAACTATCAATTTTGCTTAGTTTTCGGGCCAAAACTAAATCACTATCTTCTTGGCTACTTTTTAAGTTAATTTGGCTGAATTTTCGTGCTAAAGCCAAATCATTCTCCTCTTGGTCACTTTTGGAGTCATCAGAGCGAAGGTTGCTTAGTTTTCTAGCAAGGGCGACATCCTCAGCCTCTCGGCATCTCTTCTCACGCGACTTTATCTCCGTGAGGTCGAAATCGCACATTTCACAATAGTTGAGCACATCCAAGTTTTTGAACGTACATCTAAAATTTAAAAAAATGTAACAAAAGAATTGTCAATCTCGTTTTCTCCAAATAAACATATAAATAATTACCTTGTGCACACAAGTGTGCCTGTGACGTCCATTGTGAATTTTGGCCTTCACATTCCGAGAAATTTACGCCCGGGCAGAGGAAAGAAACTTAAATTTACGGGATGCGACATGATATTTTGCATGTCGCAGGCAAAAATACCTCTCGGAGAAAGTTCTCAATTCTTTCCAGGAAAGTGAAGCATGAGATCAGTGGATTCTTCTCCTGGAACACATGGTTTGTATGTAATGTCGAAGATTTTGACCATGCGACAACTCTTTCGTAATCCTCTAGACTAGTCAAAACCCTGACTCCTCTTCCTTTCTTGCAGTCGGAACCCAGATTGTTGGAAAATGAATGGTAAGTAGATGTCGCAGAGTAGAATCTGCCTATGTTTCTGTTGTCAGTCTTCTTCCTTTCTTACAACCGAGCATCCATCCTTTCCTGCCCCTCCCCGAAATAGCTCCATCCTCAGAATCCAAGCTGGAAAGAAAGCAGCTGATACATAATACTCACACCTACACGCAGCACTACCTTGTTCGATTGTGATATTGACGATGGAAACGATGGAAACGCTTGCAAAGAAGACAACATCGAGTAGCGACCCAGGTAAAGGGAAGGACAAACTCGGAGAATTTGTGCACAAGAAGATGGGGGTATTCCACCAGACTACCTACCAAATGCAGATGCGGTACTATGGAAAGAAAGAGGATGAGAATGCCCATTATTTCCGATCATTCATTCCAAAACAGCATGAGGAGTTCTACAACAAACTCCCGTTCACGGTGCTAGCCACGATCGATGACAATGGAGAGATTTGGGCCTCCGTCACAACAGCAAAGCCAGGGAGACAGTTGATGGTTGCAACTCCGAACGATGTGACATTCACAGGGATTGATGAGGTGAGCTTGAATCTTTTCTTCTTCTTGAGTGGTAGCAACAGCCAGTCGTCATCATCACATTAATCTTGTTTTCCTCTTTCATCCACTAGTTGGCTACTCACGGGGATCCAGTGTGGAAGAACATAAAGGCTCATCGCCCAATTGGCATGCTGGGAATAGAGATGCACACGCGAAGACGAAACAGATTAAATGGAGTGGTTGGTGTTTCGAAATCGGGGCACATCCAGATCTCAAGCCCAATAGTTTCGTTCGGAAACTGCCCTCAGTATATCACAGAACGCACATGGCACTATCGACCACAGGATCAGCGCAGAGAGGCCAAGGTGACATCAGTCTCCTCAACCTTCTCGCAAGATCATCGAAATATGATGAGCTCCGCGACAACTATGTTCATGGGCACTGGTCATCCTCGGACGGGTGTAGACGCATCTCATCGAGGAGGTCCTGCTGGCTTCGTAAGAGTCGTTAACAATTCCACAATTATGTGGCCGGATTTCCCTGGTAACCAGATGCTCAAATCTCTAAGTAACGTACAGGAGAATGGAAAGTTAGGATTATGGTTTGGGGATTTCCAAAGTGGCAAAGTGCTGCAAATGATAGGGAATGGAAAGATCTTGTGGGCGGATGATGCAGAAGATCGGAAGAAAATATCTTCTCTTCAAAAATCTGCCATAAGCAAAGAAACCGCGCGCTACCCCGAATCTTTCAATTGGGTTGTATTTGAAGTTAAGAAAATCGTGGAACGATCTGATGCATTATCTGTGTCATGGCTTCCACGCCACGACTACATCGATCTCCAAGTAGCGAAAGTAGTTGAAGAATCAAAGGACGTCAAATCGTTTTTCCTTATTCGTGCGGCACTCTCACCATCATCCCAAAATGAAAGTGATGCGAAGCACAAGGAGGCAAGAAAGGAAGGGGGTTCAACTAGCGAGGGATCGTCTTCAAAGAAGAGCCGTCCTCTCCCTGCAGTCATCCCGGGGCAGTACCTCCCAATCTTTGTCAACCCATCCAGCCATGCATATTCTCGAGGTGCGAACGAGAAGCCTCTTGATCGCACATACACTATCAGCGGATCGTCTGAGCATCATTATCGCCTAACAATCAAGCGTATAATCCCCAAGGGAAAGGTATCAGCCTACTTCCATGACGAGGTGAAGGAAGGAAGCATCATTCAGGCGAGAGAGCCGCAGGGTCACTTCGTTCTTCAGCACTTCGTCTCCGATCATAACACTCGCATGGCAGAGTCACCTAATGACATAGTGTTTATTTCAGCAGGGATAGGAATTACTCCTGTTCTTGCCATCCTCAGCGACCTCGTGGTGAAAGCAGAATCAAAGACAATGATATCGAAATCAATGCCGAGAGTGCTATGGGTATACGGCTCACGCACACCTGAGGACCTCCCTCACACACTGCACAAGGAAGCTAAGGAGTTGGTTACAAGATACCGTGGAGCTGGAGGGCAGGTGCATCAACATACCCAGTTCTCTAAGATATTGCCATCATCGTCAAATGAAAGTGATGGCTTGTTGTCGTCTTCCGGAAGATTCTCTTACAAGAGGGTGGAGGGAGAAACTGTCGGCTTTGGCCGCCTTGTACCTACTGGGCTGCAGAAACTGCTCCAAGAGAAACGCATCGAAAGTGGTAAGAAAGCGCATTTTTATGTTTGCGGTCCAAAAGGCTTTATGCGTATGCTCAGTGAAGGCTTGAGTGAGAAATATAAAGAAAACGTGTTCAGCGAAACTTTTGGTCCCTCAGCAGCAGCAGCAGCAGCATCAACAGACAAATAAATATTGAATGAAGAGCAGTAGCAGCAGCAACAAGAAGAGGCACACTTCGATGAGATTGTAGTATGAAGACGATGGGGAGCTGAAATACCATCATTCATCTGCTCGCTCCGTGTCAATCTCCTTATGGTTGCTGAGGAGCGAAGCGCTTATAAGCTAGTTTACCTGATGCACTTCGCACTATGATTTTTGAGATGACAAAGCTGACGACATCCAAGCATGCAATGCCATCACTAAACACAGCATCACTAATAGAACAAATGCGCTAGTGTGTGCTTCATACTGAACATGTGTAACATTTTGTGCATGGGACTGTTATGCTAGCAGGTGGTATTCGTTGCAGCCATGCGATACTACTAGACTAGCCATGGTACTACGCGCGCGCACACACACACACACACACACACACACACACTGGCTAGCTGGCAGTACATCTATATAGATGTAGAGATGAGATGTCTAGATGTATGAGTCTAGTAGTGTACACGCACCAAGCTACATGTATTGCTAGCACCATGCACATGTAAAATGTTAGGAATTTAGAAGGTATGCGGCTTAAGTCTAGCTAACTAGACGTACGGACTACTCTAACAACATATAGCGTACACCGCGGATGATAAGCACGTCGTGCATACGCTGCACATGCTAGCATGGATGAACGCAGCATTAAGAATACTAGAATACACACAGCACTGCTCTGTTGCTATATGATTGACATGTTGTAAGAAAACTTAATACGATTTTCACCTGCTACCTAACAGTATCTCTTCCAGCTACTGCACCGCCGCTCTTCATTACGCCCCCCCTGCTCCTCTTATTCGTGTTTCTATTCGGTCTATTAGTGGTTTTGCTGCTACTACTGCTGCTATTGAGGGGCTTGCTCTTAATGCTTCTGCCACCCTTGTCACGCAGCTTCTGCAAAGGGGGAGAGGGCTGTGGTGAATGTGTGCTTATTCTGCTACTGCTGTTTGTTGCGGAAAGACTTCTCTCTCCTCCAGCAAGACGGATGAGACCACTCCAAGCTTCCTTAAGGAGCTTTTCTTCCACATCATTCAGTAGGCCTGAGGGCTCTGAACGCACGTCTCGTACCTTTGTGATAAGACATAACACACACACATTAATATTTATATATTGATATATTTACATATTTATATTATGAAGCATTATTGTGTGTGTGTGTGTGTGTGTGTGTGTTTATGCGTGTAGATGTGCCAAACATCCTGTGGTAGTTCCAAGAGATGTAATCGTCGCCTCATTTTCAGTGCTTCGATCTATGTATAAGGAGGATGATGATGCGAATAAAGAGGAGTACATGAGCACACACACTGCCACTTACTCTCCACTAAATATACAAGGCATGTAGTGGTAGTAGTAGTAGTAGTAGTAGTAGTACATCTATAAAAAAATCATAAACAACTCCATGTAAACGACTGAATGTATCTTCCAGATCTCTTTCAAATTTTCATGTTCCTTCTTCTCTCAGCATGGCCATCTTATTACTACCTTGATGATGGTGCTTGCTGTCTTGCAAGGTTCAGCACTTTTGTGCATACGTCCAAACCCTGCCATCTGCCAAGGAGAAAGAAAAAGAAGAAGAAAAAGCAAAAGAGACCCAACGCAAAAATGAAGTGAAAAATCCTGACATATGATAAGACGAGGTTATCAATGTGGCTGCTGCGCTTCTTCGTTAGTCAAATTATGCGTGTATGTGTGTATTTGTGTATGTGTGTATGTGTGTGTGTACAAGTGCATATACCAGATCAGCAAGTTTAGTTAAAACGTTCTCCGCCCGGACAAAAAGGAGGCGTTTCTGATGATTATGATGATGGTGGAAGCTGTGCCCTCCTCCCCCCCTCCCTCTGTTACTAATAGAGAAGGTGCTGCTGGTGGTGGTAGTGCTGCCTACGTCCATAGATGCCCTCCCCATTGTAGGAGTGTTATGGTGCGTTAAGTGGTGAAGGTGAGGAGTACTATCCGGTAGTAACTTCTTCTCCACCCCCCCCTGCAGATGATGATTCTCCGACTGTTGTTGGATCTTGGGGGGGGGATAGCGTTGAAGCAGGGAGAGGAAGCTGCTGCTGTTTGTGAGACACCTGAAAAGTGGTGGTGGATGATTTTAGGCACACACACAAATAAAAATAAACATATATATATATATATATATATATATATATATCACATTATACATAAACAGAAATATATAGGCACTTAAAGAAGTAGCACGCTAATTGTTGCATGCACAATCATCATCATCATCATCGTCATCGCAAAGACAAACACCAACCACCTGAGAGATTTGACCAGGGAACAGATGTGAGGCTTGGTTAGCACATCGAAGTGACGACAGTACGATAACGACTCTTGCACTATTTCTGCCATTATCCGTCGTCGTAGTGTGTGATGTAAGGACGATGAGGAAGACAACGAAGATACACCAATTTATAATGACGATAATGATGAGGAGGAGGATGGAGGAGGGGGATGAACATGATAATTAGCGTGAAATCCTTACGTCGCAAGCCCTTTTCCTCCGCCTCAACCCACGCCCCTCCCTCACCCTGTATATCATCATCATCACAGAAACAAAAGAAGATGGGGATGAGATCAGGCAGAAGAGCTGAAGAGACATATAGATGTGGTGATGAGCAAGAAGAGTGCTGCTAAAACATATTAATATTGTGACCACCTGCCAAGTAAGTCGGGATAGGAGATTGAAGTCGATGATGCTCTCCATGCCCCCCTTATTGTCCTCCTTCTCGTCACCGTCATCCTCGATGATGGCACTCTTACTATTATTACTATCAAGCACACCTTCATCATCATCATCATCAGCAGCAGCAGCAGCAGCAGTCTTGGCCTTCTTCTTCTTCTTCTTCTTCATCATCGATGTCACTATCTTATTAGTGTTCCTTGTCCTTTGCTGCTGCTGCTGCTGGTGGTGGTGGTGGTGCTGGTGGTTTTTCGAACAACTGAGCAGCCGAGTCTTCTTCTCAATATAACCATCTGTTTTCCTCCAAGGTACCAATCTAACAAAAGAGAAGGATCTTTCAAATCGTAATAGAAGATCTGGAGGAGTTTCTGAATACTAGTATCATTCGCTACTATAACTAGCAGTTGCATAATCGTCGCACTGACGTAGAAAAGTCAGATCAAATCTATTGAGAATATGTAAATAATTGCCAATTCCAATTCTTCTCCTTTTTTACGTTGTATATACAAAGGTATTGCCATTCTACATGGCATATCACCACCTGCATATTTGCGTTAAATGATGGATTATGGCAGCTTCGTGGTCCGTGCTCCACGGTCTCCCTTTATCTGCTCTTTTTGCCTGTGGTCAGGTGAGGGGGGGGAGGGGGATAATAATATATAATTGAGAGAAAGAGAAAGGTAAATCGGAAGAAAGAAGTCATTTATTCATTCTAAGATAGGAGCTTACCCACCAACCAATACATGGGAGAATAGGAGATTGAGCAACTTGTTAGATTTATGTTACTACTTTTGCAATGCTACGTGATAGTAGTATGTTAGTAGTGATACCTGGCCTGCAGCCTTTGATGATATAGGGGGCCATAGCCTCTTGTTAAGCTGGCATCTATAGAAAGAGAATGATGATATTATGTGGAAGAAAAAGAGGTAGTAGTAGTAGTAGTAGTAGTAGTAGACAGCATATGCAGTGGTGGATGTGCGTGGTTGTGTGCAGTTGATGAATAATAATAATAATAATAATAATAATAATAATATTGTGTAAATAGTGTGTATGAATTGTGCTTATTATGCATTTAGTATCATCGAATAACGCATAACGACCCTTTCGGTCTCAACATATGGAGGAAAAGTGACGGCTCCTTGTTCCAAACATAGTCGTCTGTAATATGGATAATATTAAATCAACTACCTCGTATTAAAAATAAAGATACATACACCACATACACACATTATATAATTGGAAGAGCAGCGGCATCATCCCTCTTCTTCTTCTTCTTCTTCGTCATCATCTGCAAGTTGCTACCAGGATTTTCTTCTCCTTTTTTTCCTTTTCCCCCTCCTCTTGGAAGAATCGTATATGAAGAATATCCACCGCCACGAGACACGAAACTGGCCTGGGAGCGTTAGCAATAGATAAATAGCAAGAAGGAAGATGACCACGCCATTATATTCGTAACCGGACGAAGCAGTAATAAGATTTTCAACGTTTAAAGAAGTAGTATTATAATGTGTGTGTGTGTGTGTGTGTGTGTGTGTGTGTGTTTCATATCGAAACGATGTACTGCAGAACAAGGCAATGCTGTGCACGAATGTACTTCATCATCCAAGAAATGCTGCATGCATCATGTGTGCAATAAATAACAGCAATATTCGACCTTTTTGCCTTTTCTCAGATACGCGGAGAGCGCCTGAAGTGCAATGGAGCTATCCGTTCTTTTCCCTTCTTCAATAATTTGAACACCACCACCCATTTGGAAGACGATAAACAATATGCAT
>ADNK01000461.1:75000-82500 GCA_000320545.1 Bigelowiella natans CCMP2755 | reverse complement strand
TGTGGATTAGCATGAGTACAATTCACAACATCTTCCCTCAGTATTTGGGTTTTATATATATATATATATATATATATATATATATATATATACATGTGTGTGTGTGTGTGTGTGTGGACGTGGTGTGCTATAATCACGTTAGATTTGACGGCGATATGATGATAGGCACATCTTGTCTGCAGGATACATCACGAATAGTATCAACGACTCGAACAACTTCCACTTGAATTCTCTCCCCCGCCCTCAGAATTTCCAAATCATTTTCGTTAGCCAAGTCTTTTAGGGCCTCAGCAAGGTCCTGAGAAGTAAGCATCATGTATGGTGACAAGCAGCAATCAGCTGAATAAATAGTCGTCCCTTAAGAAGAAGCGAAAGAGGAAGAAGAAGAAGAAGAAGAAGGAGAAGTAGTAGTAGTACGTGAAGCAATGTGGATTTCTTCTGACACGATGATAACCACCACATATAGTAGTAGTAGTAGTAGTAGTAGTAGTAGCGATGATGATGATGATGATTATGATGATGATGATGATGATGATAATGATATCGTCTATCTGAAATCACCTTCTTGGAGTCATCATCATCATCATCATCATTATGTTTTTCTGGGCAGATGATAATAACCCTTCGCTTTACTTCCCATGACCCAACAATGCAGGAGCTTACTGCTGGCCTCGTATTATTGCCACTAGTTGTACTACTAATTCGATTACTACTTTCACTGCTAATTTTCCTCAGTTTTGATCCTTGGAAGAGTTTCTTCACCACCGTCGCATAAAATTCGTATGCTGTACCTCCCCCTCCCCCTTCTCCTCCCCCCCCGCCTTTTTTTTCTGCCGATTTGTTTATTTTCCGAAATTCGTTGCACAGAAAGTTTTCAAGCGCCGCAACGCCCTGAAGGATGATGGATGTTAGGAATAAGATCGAACAAAGATCGGCGATAAATCATAAAGGAGAGAGAAGATACTATGGGTCGTAGTAGCTGAACAAATTTGTATTATTGTGTCCCTTAAAACATTATCATCCTCATATACTATGTTGCAGGTGCAGCACATGGTTGCTTGCGGTTACCCCTTCCTCATTAATTCGTAGAGTCCTTCCTACGCTCTCATAACCGTTGTTTATGTGCATATGGAATGTGAAACGGCAATTGCTCGGGCATGTCTTGGTTCCTATCCGAACGAACTCCAAAACGCCCTATATATGTTTGAATCATGATGCTCATACGTAAGCTTGATCGCGTGTAGTGTATGCGTGTGTGCATGCGTGTGTGCATGCGTGTGTGTGTGTGTGCGTGCGTGTGTGTGAGTGCGCACGCGCTCGTTTCCGCGCTGCTTGAGAATGCTCTGAATAACCCCCTCTTAATCATTTTTTGGCTCCTTCTTCGGAGTACTACCTCAACGATAGGAGTAATCCAAGTACATGGTGGCAGCAGCCTTTGATGAGGAAGATCGAGCTCCTTAGAGCAGAAAGACCCCTTCGGATCAAGTATCGCTATGCACACATCGTTCATCTCGGTGTCTCCGAGCTGCACGAAAGGGGGGGGCGGGAGGGGCACGAGGGACGGGAGGATGAAGAGTTAAGTGGCAAAAATATACATAGAGTGCCAAATGCTGGTGACTCCCCATCCATCATTCCATTACTACTATTACTACTACAACTACTACTACTACTACTACTACTACTACTACTACTACTACTACTACTACTATTACCACTCAAAAGAGATACATACACCTGGTGATCGAGGGCCGGCAGCATCTTGCAGCAGCAGCAGCAGCACTCTTCCCAGCTTATCCGTGACGTTGAGGATAGACGCTGAATATGATGCCTCCCTCTTACGTCAACAGTAGCCAGATCGATCAGCTAAAATGAGGGTAATATTACCTATGCGTCCCCCTATGCAACTAGATGAGCGGTGATGTTGCCGTGGTGCAGACGGGGAGGAGGCAGAGGTTGATCAGCCGTGTGTTTGATTCCCTCAAAAACAGAACCTTTTATTCAGTTATTATGTGGATATAAATGGTGATTATAAAAATTATCACTAATACATTTAAGAAGACAACAGGGAAATAGGGATTTAAAATTTCAATAATAAATTGGATCTCTTTAGCCTAAATAATGATCTAATTTAGGCTAATTTATCCACGTGCATGCATGACATCCTGAAAGTAGAAACAGCAGCCCAGAGGAGGAGGAGCAGGTCTTCTTCTTCTTCTTCTTCTTCTTCTTCTTCTTCTTCTTCTTCTTCTTCTTCTTCTTCTTCTTCTTCTTCTTCTTCTTCTTCATCATCATCATCATCATCATGGACTCGATGATACCCAAATGAATTCCATCAAATTGCCACCGCCCCTGAGCTTCTTCTCTTCCCGAGGATGTTCATGGCGCCGTCGTGAGCGTGTGCACATTATCATATTTCATGGCCTCCTCTTCGTGCTGGTGCTGATGGTAGGTCGTTCTGTTATTTGTTGTGTCGTCGAGTCAGTGGATCCTTTATAGTGTGCAAAGTTCTTCAAACCTTTACTTCTTCGCTTTTTCGTGCTTCAAGGTCTTAGCAGCAGCGAATACGCTGCATTTCCCCACTCCACGCGATAGAAGAGTCGTGTGCTCCCCCCCCAAGATAGTGCCTATCGCTCAGCTCAAAGTCACAGAAATCCGGAGCCAGCTGAAAACTTTAGGATTGAGGTGGTGATGCCATCAGAGAGGAAGAGATAAAGAGAAACGCATATCTTGCATCAAGATCATTCTGTATCATCACCATCATCATCATCATCATCATCATCATCATAATCTTAATTATCTTTCTCGCCAATAATAATACTACACATCATAGCACTCACGGGATGAAATATGAGCTGGTCGAGCGCCTTCAATCTGCCCTGAAGCAGCGAAGAGAAGGAGGAGAAGGAAGACATGAAGAAGAGGGGAAGAGCACCACCAAGATCACAACGCAGAGTCCTAGGTCGCCCATCATTGAAGAAGAGAATCATCATTTTGAGGCGGATACTAGCGTAACGCCAACTGCTCTTGACACTGAGTCGGTGTTCTACGCTACAAGGGGTGGGGGTGAAGCGTGTGAGACCGCTAGGTCTGCTGCCTCTGCAGCTGCTGCTCCCCCTCTTCCCCCCCCCCTCCCCATTTCAGGAAACAGTGAAGTGTTGAATACAAACCGTTCCACTAGCAGGACAGCAACCGAAAAAGATAGAACAGTAGCAGCAGCAGCAGCATCAGACACAACCGCTGTCGCTGGTTCCTCCATTGGAACAAATAAACAAATAATATTGAAAAATGAAACTTCAACGTCACTGCCAATGCCCCCTCCCATTCTTCGGCAGGAGATATACCGCGAACCAACAAGTACGCAGCCTATTCCACACTCGATGGATAGTATCACAGGGAGCATCGTTCAGCACCACGAGGGATGTGTGCAGAGAATAACGACGACCAGAGATGGTGATGATGATAATGCTATGTTATATGAGGAAACGGTAGCTACTGCAAACATGACAAGGACACATAATGAGCTCTCTCACCCCCCCGGCGTATCAAACGGAGAGACGCTGTATGGCACCAGAGCGAAGACGACCTCGCCGTTATCATCAACTCAAAAAACATCACAATCGAAAACTGAACGACGGGTGGATGGAAGGTATAAAATAGGATGGATGTAGATAGATGAAGATGATGGAATAAAGCCTTTTTTGTTACACTCGCCTTCATTTTGTATATGTCTTTCTCCCTCTCTCTCTCTCTCTCTCTCTCTCTCTCTGTGTGTGTGTGTGTGTGTGTGTGTGTGTGTGTGTGCTAGTGATATCTTGACGTCTCTTGGTCGCGTTGGTTATTGTTTGACGGCTTGCTGTCTTTTGGCCAATAATAACCTCTAGCCATTTTCATCATCATTTGTGGGAGTGATGATGATGACTCTATTCATATTAACAACAATAATTTATTTTGCTTATAATAATACTCTACTAATACTTTCTGTATTTCTTAATTGTCCCTACTACCACCACCACCACTACTACTACTACTACGAAGCAGCTACTACAACTACTGCGGAGGAGGAAGAGGAGGAGGAGGAGCAGGTCCAGCAGCAGCAGCAGCAGGTCCCTCCTTGTTCCGATCATCATCATCCAAACTGCCACCATCCCAACTACGACAAGGGAGGGGCGTGTATAATAGCAGATCGAGTCAAACTCGGCAACGTACCCCCCCTCGGGCTAGTGGCATACCCCCGAGCGATACATTGTACATAGCGAACCTGAGAAGGCCCTTCACCATCGAGGAGGTAGGAAGAGAAACGAATAGAAAAGGATATAACTTGCATGATTGCGTATTCATTCCTTCCTCACACACATACACACACACACACATACACATGCATACATACTGACCCATGTTGCGCTCAGGAGACTTGCCATTTTTCATCATCATCATCATCATCATCATCGTTACTACTACTACTACTACTACTACTACTACTACGTGATGTCTAGCTTCGAGAGCACCTCATTAGGGCCGCAGGATACATCGGTGATGCGCAAGAAGAAGCCAGAATTCTCTTTTTTTGGGTTTCAAGGAATCGAGAGCACTGCTACGTACGTCCGTCCGTCCGTCCTCCCCCTCCCTCCATTTATCAACAACCCCCTCCTCCTACACATACATATACACATAATCATCTCAAAATTGCAAGGACAGCAGGTTTTTATAACATGTACGTCGTGTTCCATTATTATATCGCTAATTTCGGCTGTTGGTCAGGTACAATTTGACAGCGTGGAGGCGGCTACATCAGCCAGGAAAAGCCTTGCCAGAACCCGTTTCCCCCCTGAGATGTCATATGATTTTCCTCGATTATTCGTAAAGAACATCGAGCTGTGGGAGGCGAAGGAAAAGGTGACGCTAGAGCAGCAGCAGCAGCAGCAGTCAGCTGGCAATAACGATCTCGTAGAACTCCAGCGAAGGGCTGCAATAGCCACTGCTGAAGCTACAAGAGCCTTTCGAATGATATCCAACGAAGAACGCTCACCGCCCCGCAACACTATTTACAGTAAGAGGAGGAGGAGCTTAAACAGGCGTCATAATCATTATCGAGATCATCATCGTCGCAATGCCCCCCAGACCACCACCAGTACCCCGTCTCAGCGATTTGATAGGAACTACGCCATAAGTGGTAGGGACATCTCTTCATCGAGAGGATGGAGACATACAACAACAGCAGCAGCAGCCTCCCATCGAAGAGATCATCATCATCATCATAATCGCCATGTTATTGCTGATACTTCAAGGCCGCGGAAGAACTTTCGGAGGGACGCCGACTATCGATAAGACGGACATCATCGATAATAATATTCAAGGGCACACTGCCCTAGTGTTGTATGGCTAGGAACCTGGAAACCATATACTTTGTTCTCGCACAGCAAATTAGTAAAATGGGGTGAGGCCATCCAAATCGAGGGACAGCATTAATATCGTTCAAAGAAAAATAAATACGGAAGACAGATATCATTAGCAAAACGCATATCTAGATATGTGTAGCACTTTCACAAAAGACTTTGCAAATCGCCAACAATCGCATGTTAAATTAAGGCTCTGCATAACGGCTGCTGATCCACATGGTGGAAAAGGTTTATCATCACAGATCCTGATGAAAGCATTGCTAGAATGATTGGGTACGCAATCAAATCATGATTACTTATTTCCATGATCGGCTTCATATATATCGACCGACCGACGTGTCATTTTGACATGCATCTCATTCTATCATCATGCAGCTGTTGTAGCATGTATATGTATTGTACGATGCGATTGGGTTATTTGGCTAATGTTACACAAATGACCATTATTCGCGTAGCTAGCGTAGCATGGTCACTTGCATGCGCATTGCATCTACGTACGCTGTGATTATTATTGTCGCGTATGCAAGCTGTACGTAGAACTATCATTAGGTCGCACGCTAGCATGGGCAAGTACTGCCCCGCTGCTACGTACTGCAAACAATGACGTACGCTTGGTGTCTATTGTGTCGTCAGAGCTAGAGAGTCTGCTTAGTCTAGTAGCAAATCTAGAAATGTTAACCATTGTCTACGTACTGTCATCCTTAGCTAACTAGCTTAGCCTCATTATTATTAGCTCGATCTCACTGATATTATGGCATAAATAGCGTATAGATATATGCGACGGCACGTATGTCATCATACTGGCAGCATGTCACGCCTTGATGGACCACATGCATATCAGACGCATCGATCCAAAGCATGAGAAGATAGTACATGGTAATAATCAACTCGAGGTTTAATATAACAACAACAACAACAATGCACCCCATCTAAGTAGTAGCAACCGGTAGTACCGCATGGGTCCTGGTGTTCCTGCAGCATGCATGATCGATTGATGCAGAGGTGAGTAGTAGTAAGTTGTGATAGATAGCAACGGTGAGCCACTCGGTGTTAGTAGTAACCAACCATCTTATATGCAATACATGCTGCTAAATGGCAGCTGTTATGATGGTAGTAGTAGTAAGAACCACAATCACATCCATACGTACGAACGACCGCATTGCAGTAGTAGTAGTAGTAGTAGTAGTGGCACTTGTTGTTGTTGTTGTTGTTGTTGTTGTAGTAGTAGTAGCAGGAGGGAGAGGAGGAAGAGGAGAAGCTTGACCAGAAGCTTCGATCTCAGCATATAGAGCCTCCCTTCTCGCTGCTGCTGCCCTAATCTTCTTCTTCTTCTGGTTCTTTCTTTTTCTACTTCTTCTTCTTCTTCCTGTTGTTTTCCTTCTGTTGCTGCTTCTTCATCTCTCTTCATCTTCCTCCTCCTCCTCCTCGTTGTCACAACCAAACTCGGCTAAGGTTCCTGCTCTGTTCTGCCGGCTGTCATGTCAAAAAGAAGAGAGTGTTTGATATATGCAAGCTTATTATGCCTACGTATGTCTCATCATGTAGTAGTAATAATAATAATATAAGTATGTGCGTTTGACCTCCTTCTATTCCTCTTCACGTTGTTGTTGTTGTTGTTGTTGTTATTGCGGTAGTCATCATCATCATCATCATCATTGTCATCCCTACCCTTCATCTTCCACCGAGAGATTCATCGGTCCCGTGGATAAGCTAGTACGCTTCTCTCTTTTCATTTCCACATCGGTCACAGTGAGAGTGAGCGCCGCTCCTTTTGTCGTGTTTGTGGTAGTAGCTGTAGTAGTAGTAGCAGTAGCAGCTGCTACCACGAATTAAGAAGAAAAGAGAGCAAAGATGAGTGATAGCAAATTTCAGACAAGAAAATAAAGGAGAAAGGGATACAACTATAAGTGATATAAATATGTAAAGATATATAGTACATGTGTGTGTGTGTGTGTGTGTGTGTGTGTGTGAGTGATAAATATATTTATATATTACGCTTAAATGTCTTCGGACATCCTTCTACGAATGCGGCCGGGAACCATCCGCTAGCCCCGTTTGACTAATTGGGTGGGGAATTAAGAGAGGGGAGGGGTGGAGAAGTAAA